>BSBK01004668.1:0-297500 GCA_027943335.1 Chamaecyparis obtusa
GAGCTGTTGCAAATCTGGTTTAGGGTGGTTACATTACTTTTGGATCTGGACTTACAAGGTGGTTTGGTGAGTTGAGGTATTTTATTCTTCCTCATGATTTGGTTATGTCATTCAGAGATGACTTTACGGTAGATTCGTGGATTATTGAGTCGAGTCTAGAGACTTGGATTTGGAATGGATCTGACTAAATCAAGATTTTTTACATGGAGTGCTCTAGTTCAAGAAGCTAGTGCAACGATCAGAGATGTATTCTTCTTGATGTGTTCATGGGATGTGGACTTGATTGCATTCGGATCTGTTTCAACTAACTTCTTGACTTCTTTGGTCCAAATTGGATGTGTTTTGTTCCTATAGAGTGTAGCAGTAACTTGACTTGGAGTTTGAGTAGAATATGCATTGATCGACTTGAGCATAGAATCAAGTTACTCTTTGTGTTGCTATTGAGATCAGGTTGTGATTGATCACTGGTATTGTCTAACATTTTTTCCATAGTTTTGAATGAGTTCAATGTGATTTTGAGAGAGTGACTTGTAGAACTTGCCACATTGGACATTCGTAGGTCCCTATGGTGTCTGTGATGATTTGGGAGAAGTCTTCTTCTTGGTGAACCAAGCTGAGAGACTTGGATTATAGATCAGGTCATTTGATGTGACTTATGAGACATTGGATGCCACTTCACAGTAGCTTCATGGTGTGGTCTTTGGTGTTTCTTTATGACTAGGTTTTTGGTAGAGATCTGTTGATTTGGTAGCCATTGAGATGGATTGATATGACTTGATCTTGGGTCAAGACTTTTTGAGGCAATCTGAAGTGATCGATGTACATGGATTGAGATCTTAAATTATTGAGCTCTCTTTGTTTCAAGAATAGTTTACATTCTCTAATTAACAAGGACAACCATGTGAAGGTGGAAGCTCGTCTGGCCCCTCCTAGGATCCTCTTGTGAACCTTTACGACACTTTAAGACCTATAAGGTGTATTATTAGGGATCGTAAAGGGTCATAAAGGGTCATAAGGGTTCTTAGGATAGAACAACTAAGAAACATAAATGTAGGCATCATGGTCACAATTGTTTGGTGACACAACATAATTGAATGCTATACCTAGACGATTGTAACACAACCACTACTCTTATAGTTCTAAGTTAACACTGCGAGATCTAAAAACCAAAGATAAGGAATCTACATATGGTTTTTGGATCACCCAGTATCAACTTAGAACTGTAGGAGTAGTGGTTGTCTTGCATCATCTGGGTATAGCATTCAATTATGTTATGTCTCTAAACAATTGTGACCATGATGCTACATTTATGTTTTGTTGCTGTCATGTTTATTTGCATGTTCTTTATGTGTTTGGCTTCTCTCCCTCGCATCAAAAATAAGATTCCCCACTCTGAATCAAGAATGCATGTGCAACACAACCAAAATATGCACGGATAGCAGGTGGAGCTAAGAAGACACAACATGTTTACATTTTTTTAATAGGTCAAAATTACAATGCTCACAATGGTCTATAACTTAAAATACGCAATTAGAGACCTCTATAAAAAATACAAACTTGTAGTTTCTTTCAGCTCCACTTAATATGCTATGTTATGAATTGAGATCACATATTGAACTAGGTGTCTCCTTCTACATTGCCTGAAACCAAGAGATTTTCACAGTTAACATCTAAAACCACTATTGAACTTATGTTATTATTAAAAATTACACTAGCACTTGCACCGAAAGAAGGTGCAAGGGATATGCAGATGATTTGAATGTAAATTCAATCATGCACCTTTGCAGTGCTCATCTTATAGGTAGCCTTTCACTATGATTCAATTATGGGTAGCATTCACGCTCCTTTGTTTCCTGTGCACCATCTTTGTCAGCAAGTTTCTTCATGGATGGCCTCCACTTTCTTCCCCACTACAACTATAATCACTATTTATTATCCCTAGGTCATTACTATCTTCTCTATTATCAGACCTCCACTACAATTTCTCTTATGATAATTTCCAAATTCACTGTTTGGTATTCCTTCATCTCCCTTCAACTCCATCACTTATGGTTACAAATCAAGTTCCAAGAATGAGAATGATGTGTCTCGTCATAAAACTAATCCACCTTAAAAAATTGATTAACCATTCTCCCAAAATATGAAATCCACTAAAATTTACTGTAAACCCCTCCAACATTACAACAATGTATAAAAGGAAACTCAATGTTTCTAGTAGCGATAAATAGATTTTTTGAGAAGAGTAGAAGAAACAATAATAGAAATAATACACTTGGAGGGAGAAAACCCTATAGACTTAAGATATACCTTTGTATGTAGCCCATTAACATTTCAAATGAAATAATGAAAGAAAACATGGAACTAACCTCAAACACGTGGAAATAAACATCAACCATTATCAAATAAACATCAAGAAATAAACATCAGTCATTATCAAATAAGTTGCATAAATGAGAATCATTTTTTTTTGGCTTTTTCTTTTTTTCTGCTTCTCAATATTGTTGTAGAGGCTATCCATGTTGACAACATCATTTCTTTTTGGCCATACACGTGATCTCACTATCCTTTGCAAAGGCGGGGTCCTCTACAATAACAAATCAAAGGCTTCAATTTAAAACATATTATCATAATTGGGGTTAATTTAAAAACATATTCATTATTATTACAAACATTTCAATACTATAAAAAACATAAACGTGATGCTCTTTACCTTGTCCAACCACATCATCTTGTTCAGCACCATGGACCTGTAATACACTAAGTTTGCGCCTCTGATCTCAAGCTCTCGTAGTCTTGATAATCTAGTATAACATGGGAATCATCTCAAGATTGTGGGACCTTTTGCTAACCGAGATGAGACCTCCAGATTCTAGGCTGGTTCCTCTTGGATAATCACCCTAATTTGCTCTTAACATGAAAGTAAACTTTTGAGGGAAAGGGATAGAAGGAGTGCATGGAAGGGGAAATGACTGAAAGAAAATCTATCCTACTAGGTGATGCACTGAAACTAGGGTTTGGATCTCAATATAGAGGAATAAGACCAGTGATAGACTTAGGTCTAGGAGATCACAACTTACTGAATAGGCTTGCATCAGTATTTCATAAGAGGGCCTAAAAAATTAGACACAACCTATGACCTGCAGGCAGACATTCTCTTCAGCAAAAGACACAGGAATGAGATAGAATGACAGGGGCTGAAGAATACCCACAACTCACTCAGATCAGATCAGACATAGTAGTGGACATATAGGCTGAAAATTAAAGGAATCAAGAAAACTAAGTATCACTGAAAAGCATTCATAAACTTCAATCCAATAAGAGATAAGCCGAACAGGAAAGCATAAGGATAGGAAAACATGTTACAGAATACTTTACAACATTTGTATTATCAATGAGAACTTACAAGATGTGAGAAACCAGAGAGCAAAAATGCTACAGATAGTTCTCCAAGAAAAGACTTTCTCTTTTTACAAACTATGAATTCTGAGCTCAAAAGCTCCAAAAAAACAATATATACAACCTTGCACGCAGGCAGGAAACAAAAATATCTCAATTAGGGCTACAGAGCTTTACAATAAAATATCCAACCCTAATTCAATCCAATCTAGCCATAAATGTACATGAAAATATCCTAGTAGATCAGATATATTTTGTTTGCATGTTCACTTCATGTTTATTCCTGCAAAAATATGGCCGCCATGATCCATCTACCTTCTTGCAACTCGGGCTCACCATAACTGCGAAAATCTGATACTGTGAGATATTTGAATTTAAAGAATTGATATAATGGTCATAGGTGGCACATAAATTTCCATCGACAGTTAGTATTCAAAAATCAATCTTACTTTAAAGCATGACCATCAGATCCTTCCTCTTTACCCGGGGCTCGGCACTTGACTGCAAAACTAACTCGGTATTTACCCCAGTTTTCAATTTTCCTTTTGTCGCTGAATCGCTTAACTTTTTAACTAACCCTGATTCTTTATGGTAATTATGTGACTGAAGCCACAAAACTGGGTCCACCTTGCCACCTATCACTCTCTTATTCATTCTTGACTGCTCTGTAAGCATACACCTCAGCGGGCTCTAACACAGTCCCACTGAAAGACAATCCAACTCAGCACATGGACCAATGAGAAATGAGCATGTCGGCGAATGAGGACCCACCTAACGAAGGTCTGACAGTGGAATAAAATCAGCAGTGGGCACATGATCGCAAAGATAAAGAATATTACTTGCGATCATGCAACAACCGTTAGATCTCATTCTGGGAAGTCTACTGGGCTTGCTCTGACAGATTGGAACAAGTCATTTCCTCTGGCCAATGAGAAACTTCCACATCAGAAAATGTGGTACTAGACCCACCAAAGCTTTGAAGCATTGCAGAGAGGGAAAGATCAATGGTTGTCATGATTTCACAAGGGTCTAATAGATTCTTTACGAAATCACGGCAGTCATTGATCATCTCAAACGAGACCCCCACAAACTGCCCATTGCATGATGTTAACCGATGACTGCAAACTACCACCATCAAAACTGTTGACAATTTGTCACATGATCGCATGCGGCTAGGAAGGCCCATGTGCTCATGCGACCAACATAGGAGGTTAGCCACTGACCGCCACCTCGCATTGTTGACTGCCCAGATAAGCTTGCGGTAAAAAATAAAAGCCAGGGTGCAAGAAGAAACCCCTTAGTCACATGATTGCAAAGGGTGAAAAAGGCCTATGCGATCATGCGACAACTGTATGGCCATTTTTTGAAACCAACCGGGCCCCACTTGTCAGAGTTGCACACATAAAAGAAGGCTGTTGCTAGGAAGAACTGGTGTGAAGATGTGAAGAGGTCGAAAACACACAGGACTTTCAGGCTGAAAAGCAGAAAACAAAGGGGGTTTTTTGACACCTAGCATGAAGATCAAAACAACCAAAGCCTTTGCAGACCAACCGGTAGAAAACACAAAGGGCTTTCAGACTTTGAAAATATTTTGGAAAATAGGATTGTGGCCAAAAAATGAATGATAGGAAATTTTGGGTAACAGGACCTTAACACGCTCATCGGGAACAACCTCTGCATCCCCTGCAACTGCAATACAAAATGTTTTATTAATCACAATACATTATAATTAAATTTTTATTACTATGCCAAATTCAATTTAACATGTTTACTTGTATTAAATATTCATTAATCAAAATTCAAATAGAAAATGTATACCTTGAGTACTATAATTCACATCCAAATCGACACCTTCATCGTGCTCGGATGGTCCAGTATCAATATTGGCAGGCTGCATTCCAATGTAAATAATTAGTGCATTTATCGATAATATATACATATAAATATAAGAAAAATACTGAGAAATGTTAATCATTCAATTTAATACATATAAATATATTCACTTTAAAGTTTTAAACAAATATATAATCATTGTTTCCTTAGTTATAACAAATATATTCACTTTATGTTGGAACTTAACATCAAATACAGTAATTGGTAAAGTAGTCAACTTGAAATAAAAATCAATTGGCTTATTTACCTGATCAACAGATCAAGCAAAAGAACCTTGTGCACTCATTCTTTGGTATCATTCAGCCATGACTGTATAGCCTTGTTTGTAGCCTATTTTCTTGTCCTCTTCTATAATCAATTTTTTGAACTCCAAGGCCTACATTTTTTCTTGGTATCATGAATTTTTATTGTAGTGAATTTCATCAAAACTAAATTGATTGCAATTTATAAATATTTGCATACGATTGTTTATTCACTAATACTTACAACTCGTTGTAGTAAGTTTTGAATATCCACCAGAGCCAAGTTTGTGTTTTCCATGCTTTTGTCTTCTTGCTTCTATTTCCTTTGATGTGTCAGGCAACCTATGTGATGTTTGAAATATGTTAGTATTAGGAATAGTCCCAAGAGATAACTGAGAGCGAGGGGGGGGGGGGGGGGTGAATCAATTATCTACAAATTCAATTATTTATCCAATTAAGTATATAATAACATAAAACATAAACAAAATGAAAGAACACTTAAAAAACACCATAATTTTGGTTACAGGGAAACCTAAATAGGTAAAACCCCTAGTGGGAATTGATACCCACTAATAATTACACTAGTGTGTTATGATCCATGTTAGAAGACATTACAACCCTATTAGGAGTTGACCTTTATAATGCAATAAGTACAATGACCTAGTCAAGGTTTGGACCCTGTTAGGAGTCTTTTACAATTAATCTTGTTAGGGTTGAGGACACACTATCCAAGAGCTCACTACTCAAAGGGGTGAAGGATACAACCTTCTAAATAACATATATACACTATATCTAGATCTTTGTGAGATGTGCATAAACCTGTTGTCTTGATCAGTTCCAATGAATAGCAAATACTCTTTTCTTAGTCACATAGACCTTCTACTGATTGGTCAAGACTTCACACTCTCTGCTCTTCTCTTCACATATAACTTTGAACCATGCTTAGCAATCACAAATGACTACCTATAAATATCTTTCCTCTAAATGATACAATCAAGTCGGCCTGTTAGAACCATCTTGAAATCATATCAGAGAAACAATACAACTTTCCAATAACATGTCAACCGGCTTACTAAGCACACAACATAAATTAAGATCTCTCAATTCCATATGAGTAGACATGACTCTTCACACTAGATCAATCATGCTCATTTCAAATTCAATCTACATCTCCTTAGAAAATTATACACTAAGCTTATCATTTCCACCAAATATAATGTCATCAACAAATATAGCAACTAACAATAGTCCATCAGATGTCTCTCTTATGAATAAGTTCCAATCTATTGCTCCTTTTTTGAATCAAATATTAGTCAAGTAACCATCAAGTCTTTCATACCATGCTCCAAGGGATTTCTTGAGTCCATAGAGGGCTTTCTTCAATCTACATACCATATTAGGTTTTTCTGATAATGTGAATCCTTCTGGTTGCTCAATGTATACTTATTCCTTCAACTCTCCATTCAAGAATGTTGACTTAACATCCATTTGGTATACCTTGAAGTTCTTTTATGTAGCATAGGCTAGGAACAAATTTATGGCTTCTGATCTTCTTATAGGGTAAAATGTATCTGAGTAATCAATTCCTTCTGTTTGTGCAGATCCTTTACATACTAGTCTTGCTTTATTTCTTACTACTATTTCATCTTCATTTATTTTATTTCTAAATATCCACTTGGTTCCTATTACATTCTTATCACTAGGTCTAGGTACTAGTTCCCATGTATCATTCTTAATTATCTGATCTAGCTCTTCTTTCATTGCTTCATGCCAATCCGAGCCCATGCATGCATCTTCAACACTTACTGGTTCATTCTGTGACAATAAGCATACCTATTCATTTGTTGTGGAACCTTTTTCTTTTGATCTTGTCATGACTTTACTACTCTAATCTCCAATGATGTCTCCCTTTGAATGATATCTAGATGTGAATTTGGGAATATTAAGTGAGACTCTCTCATTTGCCTTTTGAGTTTCTTCTTCACTTGTTTGGGGGTCATTGAATAGAACATCAATGTTGTCAAACATTTCTTCAACAACTTCTTCACTACTAGTAGGTCTAGGTTCTTCTTCAATCATAGGTGCATAATCATGATATCTTTCTTGAATCATAAATGTTTCATCAATCCTTACATGAGCACTTTCAATGATTTTCTTCAATCTTAAATTAAAACATCTATAAGCTTTTTTTTTCGTAGAGTAATCAAGAAAAATACCTTCATCACTTCTTGTATCAAACTTGCCAATGGCTTAATCTCTCTTAATGTAGCACTTGCTTCCAAAGATTCTGAATTATTTCAATATAGGTACATTACCAAACCATAGCTCATAAGGTGTCTTATCTGCACCTAGCCTCAATTGAATTCTATTGATTGTGTAGACTACAATATTAATTGCATCTCTCCAATAGGTGTGCCCCACCTTTCCTTCAATCATGATAGTGCACATTGTGTCAAGAATGATCCTATTCCTTCTTTTTGTTATCCCATTCTACTGAGGAGTTAATGGTGCACTTAACTGTCTCTTTATCCCATGTTCTTCAAAATACTCATAAAATTTGTCAGAGGTGAATTCTCCTCCTCTATCTAACCTTAGACACTTTATCTTTAGTCCAGTATCATTTTCAACCTTAGCTTTGAATATTTTGAACTTCTCAAATGCTTCAGACTTGTCTTTTAAGAACACAACCCACATCATTCTAGAATACTCATCAAAAAATAGAATAAAGTACCTTTCACCATAGTATGATCTTGTTTGAGTTGGTCCACATAAGTTTGTATGTATTAGATCTAGCTTGTTCTCTTCTAAATTGTTCTTATTTCTGAATGAATTCCTTACATGCTTTCCCATCACACATTCCCTACATATTGTATCAACTAGTTTTTCTATACATGGAAGATCTCTTACTGCCTTTACATTTTTTATCTTCACTATGTTATCAAAATTGATGTGACATAGTCTTTTATGCCATAACCAACTATCATCTACTTTAGCAAAAAAACATCTTTCTTTAGGATTAAGATGAAAAACATTACCTTTAGTTTTTGAACTTGATGCAATCATCTTTCCTTATTTGTCATTTATGACGCACTTATTGTCTTTGAATTCCAACTGATATCCTTTGTCAAGGAACTGTCCAACACTTAGAAGGTTATGTTGTAAACTATCAACATATAGAACATCATCAGTGCTATTCTTTCCATCCATGGTGATGGTTCCTCTACTAATGATAGGTTTAGGAGTGTTATCTCCAAATCTAATCATGCCTTCTTTGTATCTATCCAAATGAACAAATCTATCTTTGTCTCATTTCATGTGATGTGAGCAACCATTATCAATGATCCAATCAGTTCTGATGTCTGGTTGTGAAATCAGTGCTAACTCTTGTGTATTACTTTCATCTTCAAGAGAAATGAATCCAATTTCCTCTTCTGTTGATTCTTCATCTGATACTCCATCTTTGGCATAGTAACATTCCTTTGTGTACTTAGGTTTGTAGTTATTTTTGAACTTCTTAACTCTTTTAGCACACTAAGATGTAAAGTGACCAATCTTATTGCATGAAAGGCATTTGAATGGAAATTGACCTTCATATTTTCCTTTTCCTTTATTTTCTCTTTTAGCAATCATAGCAATGAAATCATTTAGATCTCTATCATCATCTTCATCATCAAAATACCAAACGTGTTCAAAGATTTCATACCATGGACTAAAGCTTTGAATGTTGTTTCACTTTTAGGCTTTGTCTTCAATCTTGATATCTCAAAGGCAGAAAGCTTGTTGATCAAGGTTTCTCTTTTGAAGTCTTTTTTGGACCACATAGTTTCATCTAGGATATATAGCTTGTTGTCATATTTTGGTATCAAGGTAGTCATTAATTTGTCCATTATGTATTCTTCCGAGATCTCTCCACCATTTGTTTTTATTCCAACAACTATTTTTAATATGATTTAGAACAACACAGGGGGGGGGGGGGTGAATCAGTTGTTCTCAGGTCTAGATGTATAAAACAAACTTTAAAACTCTTCAGCAAATTAGATCCAATAACCAACAGCTACTTGGTCATTATTGATTGCATAACATAAATATATAATAGTGCAGTCCACTATCCAATAGCATCTAACTTGTAAAACACAAAAATGTTCAAACCAAAACATTCAAACAAGTATTAGCACCAGGATTTATAGTGGAAACCCAATTTGGGAAAAACCACTTTCTAACATGTTACTATTATTTTCACTCTTCTGAAGTGAGCTCTGTGAAAAGCCAACCCTATCAAAGGTTACAAACACACTGTCAGGTGTGACCTAGTTAAAGCATTTTAACCACTTTGTTAAAAGTGCTCCTTGTTATAGGACTTACATACATCCCATTAGAATGTAACCTTGTTCAAAGAATTTATACAAATGACTGTTAGGTCAACCTCTGTTAAAAGGATTTTGACTGATACAATGGTTAGAAAGTAACAATAGTATTGATTTGAGAAACATACAAGTCACTTTGCAAATATCAAATCCATTTCTGTACACATATGCTAGCTTACTGACTGTGAACCTATTCCATCTCCATCACTAATCTACTCAGAAATCTCTTCAAGCAATCATGTGGCTTCTCCTTCATCCTTTTCTTCTTAGATAGTCAATAAAATCAACAATACTTCCAGCATCCACTACTCCTAACCTCATGCTTAGGTTTCATTAATACTTCCTCAATTAGGTCAATACATCTTTTGCTACTTAATCTCCTTCATAGATCTTAGGGTTAGGTCAGATTCATCAAATCCTTCCAACTTTATGTTCTGCATCTATCTTTTTAGAAATATCTCAAATCTCTTAATAGATTTACAATAAAATGTTTTACAGTGCATTAAATGCTTCCATACAATCAATAAATAAAGTCAACATGTTTTACATAATCCAAGAATTCAACTATGTCGGCTAGAAATCTGAATTCTTCCTCAAATGTAAAATATTGACACTCGGTCAATACATTGTTCAACTCCTCAGTCTTCATTAGAAAGCTCGGTTACCACAAAAAATGTTTCCTCAACAATTAACTGATGTTTGATCAACACTAATTTTACTCGGCATATACTAGCTCGGTCGACACTGACATCACTTGGTTTAAACTAGATTTCTTCATTCTTGCTCAGTTAAGCCTTCCAATTTAGTCTTCATTCTTACTTAGATAAACAATACATTGTCTTATCATTGTACCACATAATCAAGTACTCATTAAAGTATCAAGATAACTCAATCTTTCCTTAGGTGCTATTGCTACCAACCTTGCCTATCCCCTTCTCAACAATCAAATAGATATAGTAATTTCTTAGATAGCAACAATCTTACTAGTTAAGGTTTGGCATAGATGACAATTCAACAATTGCTTCAATTGTAGTTTCCAATAATCTCCCTCTTTGGCATTGATGGAAACACCATATGAATAACACATGAATTACCAACTAATCCAAAACTTATCTTTCCATCATAAATATTTATAATATCCTTAGCTTCATTCTGATATAGAATCAATTAGCCATGCTTGTATGACCATCCACTAAAACTCTCCCTCTTACTTGATCTTCCATGAAATCTCATCATGTGTATTCATCTATGATCATCTCCCTCTTTGAGAAAAATGCCAAAGCAGCAACTAAAACATACATCCTGCATATGTAGATATCATTTTTTTGTTCAATAATAGTATATCTCCCTCTATCATCTTTTCTTATGATTGATATTTGTCTTTTCTATACTTTTCACAACTCTAGGCTACTCCTAAAGTGTGACCTGTCTCTACATCAATTTGTCAGATACTCTTTGTAACACATTTGATGCAGTGCTCCTAGCTTGACTAGGAAGCCTCAGTTAGGGTAAGAACCCCTAATTGACCTCTCAGATATTTGTGAGCTTCTTTAGGTAAAGCTTTAGTGAATATGTCTGCTAGTTGTTCTTTGTATTCACATATTCCATTCAGACCTCTTTATCTTGTACCAGTTCCCTCAAGTAATGATACTTGATTGTGATGTGTTTGGTCTTTGTGTGCATCAATAGATTCTTAGAGATGTTGATAGCACTTGTGTTATCACAAAATATGACAATTGATTTAGTGATATCTTCTTCCATGCCTACCAACAATTACTTTATCCATACCAAGTTTGAACAGTTCACTGCTGCAGCCACATACTTGGCTTCAGTAATAGATTGGGAAATGCAATTTTGTTTCTTTCTTGTCCAGGAAACTAATCTTTGTCCAAGAAAGAAAGTTCCACCACTAGTACTCTTTTTGTCATCCAAATTTCCTTCCCAATCAGCATCAGTATACACTCTCAGTTCAAACTTTTCATGCTTCTTGTAGTACAATCCATAGTCAATAGTCCCTTTCAAATATCTCATTATTCTTTTGACAACCATAATGTGAGTTTCCTTAGGATTGGCAGAGAATCTTGCCACAATCCCAACAACTAAAGCAATATCTGGTCTGCTATGTATAACATATTGCATCTTTCCAATCATGGATCTATAAAATGTCTAGTTTACTTCTACAACATCATCATTTTTAGATAACTTTTGTCTAGTAGCCATGGGAGTACTTACTAGCCTTAAATCTTCCATACCAAAGGTTTTCAGTATCTCATGAACATATTTAGACTGGGTGATGAAAATTCCTTTCTCCATCTGATATACTTGTAAACCAAAAAAAATTTGATCTCCCCAAACATACTCAGTTCAAATTTAGTTTGCATTTCATTTGAAAATTTCTTACACAAGGCATCTTGTCCACCAAATATAATATCATCTACAAAAATCTTAGCCAACTAGATTCCTTTACCTTCTTCATCTTTCATGTACAGATTTCTTGTGTCATTTTTCCTTGAGAATCCAATATGTATAAGGTAGTTGTGCAGTCTCTCATACCATGCTCTGGGAGCTTGCTTTAGTCCATACAATTCTTTATTCAATTTGCAAACCATGTGTCTATTGTTTGGATCAGCAAATCCTTTTGGCTGTTCAATGTACACTTCTTCTTCTAATAGACCAATTAAAAATGCAGACTTAACATCCATTTGGTATACCTTGAAATCTTTGTAGGTAGCATATGCAATTAAGGTTCTTACTCCTTCCAGTCTAGCTATAGGGGAAAATGTCTCCCCATAATCTATTCCTTCTTCTTATGTGTAGCTTTTGCATACCAGCCTAGCCTTGTTTCTTGTGATTTGACCATGCTCATTTAGTTTATTCTGGAACACCCACTTTGTTCCAATGACATTTTTATTTTCGGGTCTCGACACCAGAGTCTAGGTATCATTCTTCTCTATCTAGTCTATCTCCTCATTCATTGCTTGTATCCAGTCTTCATTTTCCAATGCCTCCCTTGTTGTCTTAGGCTCAAATTCACATAGTAAACATGTTGGATCTCTTATATTTCTTATGGTCAGAACTCTAGTATGTTTGTCTGCAATTATCTTTTCAGGCTTGTTATGTCTCCTTACATATTATGCCAAAATAGGTTCTTCTCTCCTTTCATCTTGCTCTTCAGGTTCACCAACAAGATTGTCAGATTCAACTTTTGAATGCTTGCTAACCTCTTCCTCATACTTGGTAGCTTCCTCCTATTGCTCAACATGTTCTCCTTCTCTCTTGACATTATTTTCTTGATGCTCGACATTGCTTACCTAAGACTCTACATCAGGTGCAAGTTTGTCAGTTGCCTCTCCTTCTTCTATATAAACAAAAGATCTGTAATCTTCTAATTCTATTTTGTTCTCAGCTTTATTTTTCTCTTTTTTGATCTATACTCGGTTAAGAGTATAAACAGTTATACTTACAGCTTCTCTCCAGTACTTTTGTGCAACATTCTTTTCCATCATTAATGTTCTTGCACAATCCATGATAGCTCTATTCCTTCTCTCTGCTATACCATTCTATGGAGGAGTTCTTGGTGCAAACATCTATCTTTTGATCCCTCTATCATTGCAAAATAGATTAAAATCATTTGATATAAATTCTCCACCTCGGTCAGATCTCAGACACTTTAGGTTCCTACCTATCTCTTTTTCAACCTTAGCCAAGTACCACTTAAAAAATTGAAAAGCATTAGATTTTTCTTTTAAAAACATTACAGTCATCATTCTAGTATAATCATCGACAAATAGGATAAAATATCCAGCACCACAATAGCTTTGTAAAGCCATAGGTCCACAAAGTTTAGTATGAACCAAATCTAAAGCATTCTTAGAATTAAAAGTGTTTCTCTTAAAACTAGACTTTGTCATCTTACCCAACTAACATTCTTTGCACATTACATTCTCAGGTTTCTTCAATCTAGGTAGACCTCTCACTTTCTCCTTCTTACTAATTTCTACTATATTATCAAAATTAACACGACATAGCCTCTTATGCCATAACCAAATATCATCAAGTTGTGCAATCATACATGTTTCTTTAGATAAGTCTAGATAGAACAAATTACCTCTTGTCTGTTCTCCACTTCCAATTAGTTCACTAGTGGAATTAAATATTTTGGCCTTCCTATGATGAAATTCCACTTGGTAGCTAGTGCTATTAAGTTGTGCAACACTCAACAGATTATAGTTAAGACCCTCAACCCAATAAGAATTCTCACAAGTGATCTTATCAATTAGCTTAATCAATCCTTTAACTCTAACAAGACATGGTGCATCATTACAAAATTTCACACTTCTACCTTCATAATGATCTAAGGTATCAAACTTACTCTTGTCACTAGTCATATGATGTGAACAACCACTGTCAATAATCCATTTATCATTTTTGTTCACATAAGATATCAATGTAGTTTTCTCATCCTCATTAGACTCATCTTTAATTGCAACATAAACAACTTCAATTTCAAAATCATCACTATCAATGTCAGTCTCTTCTTCGACAATGTAGCAGGATTTCCTAACTTTTCCTTTGTACTCCTTGTATCTTCGGTAACCTCTATATTCTCTTTTTTCTTTATGCTTGTTGTCTCTTTCTTAATCCTTATCATCCCTGTCAGGACATCTAGTAGATATATGACCAACTTTATTACATGAAAAACATATAATAGGGAGTTTACCTCTGTACTTTCCTTTTCCCCTTTTCATTCTTCTAGCCATAAGGGCTTCTAGATCCTCAAGTTCTTCATCAAATGTGTCACTTTCACTTTTACTCTCACTGATGCATTTTTCTTTTTCCTTCTTTGTCTTACTCAAAACCATTTGTGACTTAAAAGAAGATTCAACATTAGCAACAATGAAATTGTCATAGTTAGAAGCTTCAAAAGTGGTAAGCCTACCAACCAAACTTTCCAAAGTAAGATCATTGTTAGGGTTACATCTAGATTCCTGAATTGCTGAAAATTTGATGGCATAAATAGGACACAGAGTTCTCAATGCTTTTCCAATTGTAGTTTCACCATCAATAGTTCCATTTTATCCTCTAATAGCATTTAAAACTTCTTTTATTCTACCACAATACTGTGCAATATTCTTGTTGTCATATTTTTTGCTCATTCTTAAGTTTGAAGGCCTAATTACTAGATGAGCTACGATAACCTAGTTTATGTTATTAGGTGGTCTTTCTTATATTTGTGCTCATTCCATTTCAAAGTACATGAGGATAAAAGGAAATGAATTGCATCTATATCTACTCATGCATCTATCTGTGGCATTTATACTATTCAGAAAGAAAAGACCTAAAAGAAAAGCATCCATCTAGGCTCACATAGGTTGTGAGCATAGCCGTTATTAGATTTGAATGGATGAGTGTAGATATACATAAAGAAATGTTTAATATTGGGGTACTAGACATTGCCTGGTATTGAAGTTTGAAGCCTGGTCTAGTCCAGAAGCTCCTGAGATCCATAACCTGCAAAAAGAGGAGAGGGGATTTGGGTTAGATCCAATGGATCTAAACAATGGATGGTATCACAATATTATGAATGGATACATACACTCAGCCATGCACCTCTAACAAAAGCTATACTCAAGGCATGTGCATGAGAACCATCCAAGGAACCAAAAAGAGGCATCATGTTTTCACTGACATGTTTGTTTCATGTGCAGATATAGGGAAGCTGATCCAACAATGAATTCCATGAATGATCTGGGCCCTTCATGCAGATCGTGATAGGGAAACCTCATGATCTCCATCATGACTGCATCAGTGGCCAAGGGCACACATAGTATGTATAGATGAAGAGCATCCAGATGATTCAGTATCAATGAGAATCAATCAAGCAACATGGCATGATAACCAAATATTGGTATAAGGATGCAAATAGGAGCTATGTGTTGTAACATGAGCATGATATTTTAATGAGCCAGTAGGGGCACTAGGGCATAACATCAATCAAGCTATGATGAATGAATAATATAAATCTACATGGCATCAAGGAGAATAGAACTAGAATGGGCAACACATGATCAAATAATGTCATCAAAATATATAATTAGCAAATAGACATGAGATATGGGACACCATGAGATTTATATAGCAGGGTAACAAAATATATCTCCATCAATGGGGCATATGGATCGGTGTCTCAAAGAATAGTGGAGCACCATCAAGAAATACAGTGAATCAAGAATGCTAAGCAGCTTCAAAAGAGAACATTGCCATCAAACCAAATAATAGTGAATTCAAGGTCACCGATGGCCTAGATTCAAAGGTCATGGCTCTCCATCCTTAGATTATTAGTACTAAGCTATAGCAGTGCTCTACTTTCAATTCAAAAAGCAATGGAATGAAAAGAAGTAGTGAATATATAAAAGCATGTCAGAAAGCATCAATACTATGGACAAATAGTACAACCTACAACATCAGTGCACATTGCCCGTGGGCTCCCAAGAATAAATAATGGAATATATGGAACAGTAAGTATCATGGCATAATACAGGCCAAGACCAAGAACATGGTGGGCTCAGGTTTTCAAAGCACCAAAGTATATGTGGAGATAACAGTGGATGCAATGCCCTAATGAGTCATCAAATGGGTTATGTGATTAATAGTGCCATAAAAGTGATCGATGTATGCAAATAGGGATACCACATGGAAAAAATGACAAGCTCTCAGGTCCATGCATCAATAGTACAGTGCCTTCATGGTGTAACTGGGCAAAGCATCAACTTAGCCTCGAGCAATTCAATACACCAACAATATGCTCTCAGGGCATGTATAGAAAGGGGGTAGCGTAAAACCAAATAGTAACATGATATCAATACATTAGGCATCAAGCATATAAACATGCCTCAATCCAATACTATTTCCATGAATAGAGAACTTTAAAATTGAGATGATATGGCATTCACAAGTCAGCATGGATATCAAGTCAACTAATGCCCTACCGAGTGCTTGGAGTTGTGCGTGAAGAGGTGACAATAACAAATGAAACAATGAAACAATGATGCCATACATTAGTGTCAGGGATTTTTTTAGTGGTGAATATTTTCCAATAGGTGAATATGTCATGATTGGGTGATAGAAATTGGTGAATAAAATGATCATATACAGGTCAAATCGTTCACCCAGATTTTATAAAATGGTCATATAGTGGTCGGAACATTCACCACTATTATTATGTAATTTCAGTTTGGTAGTTGGGTTCTTCACCCATATTTCTCTTTACTGTTTACTCTTATTTGCCATGGATTAAATTGAGTGTCTCTTTCGAGGATCATCATTCACCAAATTCCCATTTTCCTATGTGAAATTTTTATTTGTCATAGGACCCAATTCGCCATGCATCACACACAATGGGGTCCCAAGTTCCCACCCTATTCGCCCACTTGATTACTTGAAATTATGTGAAATTTCCCAAATATTAGTTCTTATCATATGTAATGGTCGGCCCATTCGTCAAAATGGACGATGCTGATTATGAGGCAAAATTTGATGGCTGATATGAAAATGGTTTATTTGTAGTTGTCTATTTAAGATATATGAGTTTCATTATTGAAACATGCCAAAAAGAAGGAGCCTTCAAGATATTTTCATTTAGTACTTTGTAGCATAATAATTCAGTTGATTCTGAGCTTAGAGCTCACAATTGCGATCGGTAGCGAACCGGAACAACTATGACTATGAGTCCATAGTATTTTATTGCAGCCTTAATTTGATGGAGATGTTAGAGTCAAAATTAAACAAGAAGAGGACTAATGAAGGTGGAGATGTCCAAGAGAGGCCAACAAAATGCAAAAATATATCTTCATACTTTGGCGGGGGTAGATGCAATAGTGTTGGTCAAAGTGAGGAAGGTACATCATCAGAGGAACCTGTACAATCTCAACCTACACAGGAGTCTAGTCAACAAATTGGGGAGCCTAATAAATCTGGTGACAAAGTTGTAGAACCTGATATGTCTAATGAAGATGACCTTGAAGAAGAATATCCAATAAATAACCAGTACCAGGATGAATCAATTGACTTCGGTGATGATGATGGTGCAATTAACAGTAACACTAAAGGGAGAGGAAAATCGAAAGAAAAAATTGATTGTCAATTGGAGATGGCCAGGAGATTTAAATTTGATTGGGCAGAAAAGTATCCATTCATTGAGCCCATAGAAAATCCAATTGTAGGTGAGCCGCCAGTAGAATGCAGATGTACAATTTTTAGTTGTAAGTATAAAAGGGAAAAGAAGTTGTAGCTTAAACTAGACACTAGAGAGAAACATGTTGGTAAGATTTATGAAACCTCAACTGTAGATGGAAAGGAAATAAAAGTGGTAAGATATAAAACAAAGGAGCAATGTCAACATAAAAGGAATGCTAAGGAATATTATTTGTTTCATAAATTTAAGATGAAGCCTAGTGAAGTTCAAGGTTCTATTAATGCTATTTTTGCAAAAGAAAGTGAAGTACAAGAACGTGAAAAATTTGTTCAATTAAGTAATTTTTTCCATATTTTGATCAGAGGGTGTCCAATGACAGACTATCTAGAAATGAGTGGTTTTTTACACTTTCTAAAAGTTCCTAACTATCCTGTTAGTCATTGGTCGATAAACAGTGGATGGGAATGGGCAAGTTGTATTGCGCAAGTTGAAATAGAGGATGTACAAAGAAAAATAAAAGAGTCAACCTTTATTGCATTGTCCTTAGACAAAGTTACAGCAATAGATAATACATCATGGGTATGCATGCATGTTTATACTATACAGAATAATGTTCTCCAACCACATCTACTAACTGTTGCTAAATTGAGAGACAATGCGACAACAAAAACTTTATTTTAGTTAGTAGAGAGCCATTTAATTGAATATGGAGCTATGGATGAATTGACAATAGCGAAGAAGTTGATCTATGTTGGAGTAGATGGAGCTTTAGTAATGCAAGGTCAAAGGAATGGTCTTTGCACAAAGATGCACACTTCTTGTTCACCATATGTTGTTGGCATTCACTATATGGCCCATAGGATGAATCTTTCTTTTAGAGTTGTGAAGAAGTTTCCTTCAGTAAAAAAGGTTGAAGATTTAGTAAGAGAGTTATACGCATATTTTTGTCAAAGTCCCAAACATTTTAGGGAATTTCAGCACTTTGCTAATGAAATTACCAATGGAAACAAGCTTCTTAAAGATGTTGATACCAAATAGATCTCTTTGGATGGACCAGCGCATCGAGTATTTTTCGAATATCAATCTTTGATTGGACTGATGTACAAAAATTGGGACAATGCAAAAAATCAGAGATGTGGCGACCTGCTTTGGCGGTTGAGCAATATAGAGACACTTTTGACTTTGGCATCTCTTCTTCCCCTGCTAGAAGAAATGATGTTAATTATGAAAAAATCCCTGCAAAGAGCCATGTATATTGTAGAATATGCTCACTTACGTAAAATGTCATGCCAAGCCCTCGATAGTCTCTATCATACTAACCTAAATTTATCTGATGATAGATTTAATCACTAGTGAAAACTAACAGATTTGGATGATCCTGATAATTATTTAAATATCATTGAAAATGGATATTTATGTGTTTGTGTAAGGGGATTTCAGATACCAATGTACTACAACGCCCCAAAGAAGCGAGCTACAAGAGTTACAAGGGAAGAGTTTACCAAGATCATCAAGTCTATAACAGCTAATGCAAGGGACATAGCCTATAGAGTTTCCTCTAAAATAAGATCATGATTCCCATATGATCAACTGCTTGAGGCCATGGCAATTGTGTTTCCTCAATATTGGTCCTTCAACTCTAAGGAAGATTATCGTAAAAGGTTGTTGACTTTGATAAAGGAATTTTGCAAATCTGTAGAATTCAATGGAGTGACTATCAAAGGAATATTAGATGAGGGTCTTCTTGGATAGAAATCAAGAACCTTTGCAAGGACTATGAAGCATCAATATCAATTAATGCATAACCCACATGAAGAGGGCTCGACAACAAAGCTTTGGATAGAACTAAAATAGAGCACAATGTTGCATGAAGAAATTTTAGAGTACTTCAAGCTTGCTGATCTATGTCAAACCATGATATTGTGTTTAGTGGAGGATGAGAGAGTTTTTAGTGCTTTGGGCTTCCTAAAATCAAAGATAAGAAACAAACTAGACAAGAATTTGGAATCATGCTTGAGGGTATACACATCTAGGTATGATGTCAATACTTTTCATTATAAAAAAGCAATGGAAATCTAGAAGAAAAGATGCAAAAGAAGAGGGGTGGGCAACACCATTAACCAATCTCCTACAACAACTGCAAGTGGGACAAGTACAGTTGGCAGTGGCACTAGTGATGGGATTGGGAGTCATAGAAGTGGAGGTCAAAGTGAACTTGAAGAAGACACAAATTAAAATGAAGAGAACAATGAAGCAATTGGAATACCAAAATTGGATGATGATGACGACATAGAGATGAATTGGCAAATTTAGGAAATTTATGTTAAATTAGTAGTTGCAACCAATAGGTATTTTTTGAACTTATTAACTACTATATGATACCCTATCATTCAATGTTCATTTTAGAAAAGCAAGAATGTATTATGTTTCATCATTAAAATTTGAGAACAAAGAGTATTATTACTATAGAGTGTAGTTTATATCATGTCATCAATGATCATTCATATTTGAATTTGAAATTCCTGAATGAAATTTTGTATTCCAATAGCATATAACAGAGTAACTCAACTAAGAATAAATGAATAAAATAGAGTAACTCAACATACATTGAATTGGAAAATATGAAAATTAGATAGAATCATAGAGCATAATTTGTTTTGTATTCATTTGCAATATTTTACAATTTAAAGCAGTTCAAAATTCAGAGAAATCTTTGTAGGCCACTCCAAACATCCTTTGATGGCAGAACAATTTGGTTCATAGTATAGTCACACTCTTACAACTTCGTTAGCAATTCATATTTGGAAGTGTGACTTGACAGCATTGTTGATTCTAAAAGTCCATTCAAAGTTCTCACTGGTTTGATGAAATCCAAGAATGCATCAGGAGATATGTCTATAGGGAGAAAGCGTACATCAATATTTATTTTGTCTTGCAACCTTGTTTTGTAATTTTCTCTTCCAATGAATTGATTTGCTTCAAATCCCTTGGGCAAACCAAGACTTTCCATTTTCGCTTTCCTTTGTTCCATCTTTGTGATCTTCTGCTTAGCTTTGTCATCCAATTTCTATGCTTCCCATAGCTTCTCACATTTGTGAATGATACTTGATACCTTTACTGATGCATCAAGGTAGTTGCTAATTCCCTTGTTTGATAGATAACTATCACTCTTACTGTAGAGTTGTTGCATAATATCTTTTGCTGTCTTTTCTTTGTTGACAACATCCATGTTCTATTGAATGTTGTTTTGGAGCTTCAAGTAACATACTCTCATACTTTGAAGCATTTCAAACTAGTCATACAAGCTATTAGACATTGCTAATATTTGGCCCCAAATGTGTTCTTTTGTAATCTTCACTAAATTATGACTAGTATCTATTAAAGTCTTAATTGTACAATTAGCCTTCTTTAGTTCTTCTGCCATTTTTTCACAATTTATTTTCTCTTCTACTACTTTTTCTTCCCAATGATTGGCTTTATCCGCATGAGAGGCAGCATTACTCTCCATATTTTCAAATAACTTTTCTGAACTGGCTCTTTCTTCATCAAGTTTTTTTATCATTTCTACCAATTTTCCCCTTAGTTCCCGTTCCTTCACCTGCTCCTATGCCAATTTTCCCCTCAGTTCCTTCACCTCCTATTCCTTTAGTTTCACCTGCTCCTACTCCTGTTCCTTCACTACCACCTCAGCATGTCCTTGCTCTGTATCTGCTAATTTTTTAATCTTTTTCTGCAATTCTTTCAAACTGTTCTTTGAAGCTTTCCTCTTTTCTTTTTCATTGCCAATGTCTGCCTATAACTTTTCTATATTTTTCTCGAGCTTTCTTTTCTTTCTTTCCACCTTTACCAGTGTACTATAGACCACTTGGTTTGTAGACTTTGAGACATTGATTTTGTCCACATTTTTTACTTTAAAAAAAGCCATTTGGAGAGTGCTAACTTCAAATTCAGAGTGATCTATTTGACTCTCTGGTGGGTTTCCATCTTTATTTGGTGGAATAACAACCATGAACTCCATCATGTCTCTCTTTGGGTCATATGTTGGAAAAACCCTGTTGGATGCAGGTTGTTCCTGTGCAGCTATAGTAAGGGCACCAGACTCCAATGCCTTCTTTGATTCCTTATTCTTTTTTTTTGTTTCTGCAAAATTATTATAGAATCCTTGTAATGAAAATCTAGTGTTGCAGAAGGATTTGAATGTTTCAAAGGTGAAGAAGAGACAGAGCTTGCAATGGTTGTTGATCTAACTAATTCTCTTTGAGGATTTGAACTTCTAGAGGGTTTTGCTGAACCTGAAATTGGCAACACTTCTTTAAGATCTAATGTCATTATTCTGGAACTAGAATTGGAAATGGAAAACTTTTGCTTCTTGACACTATCTTCTTGTATGGGATTCTATGTAGATTTTAGTGGCCTCTTTAGAGAGGGAACTTGTTCTATAAGGTGCCCACTCCTACCAATGCTAGTCCCATGAATGCCACTAGTACCACCACTAGGTCCACTATTAGAGCCAAGTCCTGCACCACAATCATAAGCAATTTTTTCTATCTGAATTGTATTCCAGACGCCTTCTCCTATGGGACCCAAACCACCACCTTTATAACCCATTTTTTCAATAATGACTGCCCCTTTTCTATATACATTTTTCTGGTCCTCAGAGATTGCACAGTGACTCCCAGTCTATGGAGTACATGCATTATCAATATCATGATCATCTGGATCATTGCTATCATATGCAGAGTTAGGATGCTCCATATTCCACAATTTACTAAACTCTATATCCTCATCTATGTCATCTAGATCTGCACTAGTCTATGGTTCACCAAGAGCCTTTCTCATACTCCAAAAATCATCCATTTTCATTCTAGTCCATTTTCTATCCTTACAAGCTTCTGCTATTCTCTTTGTTATTTTTATGTTTGATGGCTAAGCAACTTTGTTAGAGAAATTGAAGGACATCCTAGGTTGTACAATGCCCTAATTTATTGTTGTCATAACTTGTGATGACAACTATTCAACTGAAATGTTTTCCTTAATGGAAACTTTCTCCATCTCTTTTCTAACATCATACCAACCATCCTTGTTTTTGAACTTCTCTAGAAATGGTTTACTTTCATGTTGAAATAAGTTTGTAGAGTTCTTATTAGCAACAAGACTTTCTTGAATGATGTTGAGTGGATCATACTTCCAGTACCACTCTAAATCAAATTGAAAAATATCTATAAAAAATTATGCCACTTGGAAAGCCTTTCTCTCAAATGTTAACCCTCCAATTGAGAAAGGTAAGGAAAGGAATATGCTCTTCTTCGATTGGCCAGAGAAGAGTCTATCTATGCTCTCTAGTTGTACTACATATTCTACTACAAACACCTTGTCTATCACATGCATTGGAAGTTTGTGGGGTTGCAGTTCTAATCCATAAAACCTTAGCACAGTGTAATCTTCCATTAAGTACGAGTCAGCCAATTGAGTTGTTCTTCCAAGTTGGATGCAATCCCTACATGAAGCAAAAAATCTGGGCATTGGAGTGCTTGTTATTTATTTGTACAATGGGGCCAAAAAGAAGTCTACAAAATTACTGTAATTCCTTCTGTTATCATATAATCTTATTTGAGGTGTCCAGTTATATATTGGATTTGGAGTACCTATCCCCCTCTGAATTTCAAGCTTGTTGTCATTGCTCATTAATATTGCAGCATTCTTGGCTAGCATAAGATAGCATAAGTAGGTTGTGAACCTAAATGTCTTAGAATTGCCTCTTTTAATCAATGCTAATTGTTCTTGCATTGATTCAACCACATGTCCAACAAAATTATATCTTACTGGTTCATTCAGACAATGGATATCCCAAATGAATTGAAGAATGCTGGCACTCACTTCCCTATTGTTTTCCAGTCCCAGGCAAAATGATAGTGAGGATATAGTATCTTGAACCCATGGCACAAAAACCTTAAAATCATAAGGAGGCTTATGGTTCTCACCCAATGAAGCCTTTGCCTCTGCAACTATTAGACCCTTTACAAATGAATCTTTTGCATCTTGCGGGACTGCCTCATATTGCTCTGCTAGCACTCCCAGGTCAATTTTGGCATTATAGTTTTGTGGGTCAAACCCTAGGTCTAGCAAACTAACAAATTCTTCCTAGGTTATTGTTAAAATTTCTTCCTGAGTTTGTTTATTTACAATTGATTTTTTTTCTTCATCATAATTTTTTGCACAAATCTTGACAATTTCTGGGCAAGGGAAAACTTCGGGCAACAGCATGTTACCCAGACCAACATCCCAGGAAGCAACTTTATTGGTTATTGCACCTACTGCTATGTTAAAATTTATAAATTCAAACCTCCTTGGCCGAGTTGCCTTACTGCACAATGTATGTTTAATTGCTATAACTCTCTTTTCACCTTTGATAACAAGATCATAAACATCATGATACTCATTGGTGAAACCAGGGATTTGTACTAGTTTTCTGAAGTCCAATATAGTTTTCCCTTCTACTTGCCCTAGGCCTTGAGTTTTCACTTTCCCCATTGTTCTTCGAAAAAATTAAAAAACAAAGATTCACAGATATTTACTAATAGTAATAATATCATAGATATTAACTAACTAATTAAGAAAACCCCAATTGAAGAAAACCCCAATTTAAGAAAACCCTAATAGAACATGTAAGAATTAAAATTTCAAAATGAAGTTAAACTTAGTACTTACCCAAAATTAAACTTTGAATTCTGAAATCAGGATAGATATAAGTTCGAATGGCTAAGGCTCTCACAAATTACAATCTCAATTTTGAAATCTCCAGTGATGGTTCCCGTTCAATAGTTCTTTTTAACTCTGCTGCTACGAGTACAAGTCAATAGGTTTTAAAAAAGTAAATCTTAAAAACCTTTCGTTAAATGGTAAAGTAATCTTTCTACATCATACACGTGTAACATAAATGTTCGTAATCTTTCTAAAACATTACACGTCAACTTTCAATGTGTCACGTTTTCGGAGTGAGTAATGAGTTTCGACGTGATGTCATGTAACGTAATCATTTGTAATATTTCTAAAACATTACACGTCAACTTTCAACATGTCACATTTTCAGAGTGAGTTTTCAGAAAAGCTTTTTGAAACCCATAGAACTTCTAAAATACAACTTCAGCTATTCATCTATCATAATCTAATGATTGTCATGATTTTAAAATATTAATAATTTAACATACACTAATAGTAATGAATATTAATCATTAACTATATTATAACTATATTACCCAATCACCATTGAATGATGAAGTTTGGAAACATTTAATTATTTAACAGCAATTTTTTATATTATATTTGGCAAAATATAATTAACGATTCTTATAATAATAACAATTCAAAATTCTTAAAACATTATCATATTATATTTTTTAACATAGTTACATTATACATATCTAGATGGTGATTACAAATTTACAATATATATCATTTCAAAAAGTTTTTTAACAAAAACCCTGGTACTACCAGGGAGACTAGACTATGTAGAATCAGTATCAAGGTGACTCAGATAGTCAGACTAGAGAGTAGATAGTAGAAGTAGAGAGTATCATGATTCATGGACTATCTAGCTCCCTTCCTTCTATGTGGAATTATGAAGCGAGGATAATGCTCAGGAAATCTTCCAACCACAGATAGTCCCTGGGTTCCTCAAGTACATGCCACTTCTAGAGGAAATCCCTCCCAATCTGTGCCCACTTTCGATGATGCGTGAGCTGCTCAACATCAAGGTTAAGTAGGAATGGTTGCCTAGGAACAACCATGTCTGGTTATAGAATCTTAGGCAAATCATTTGCCCAAGGAATTCCAACCTCAATATCTGAAAATACGGCAACCTCTACATCATTGCCGAGGTAGTCTTGTTTGAAAACTTTTCTCAGAAGCATTAACATATCAACCTTTTCCCCCCAAGGTCCAACAAAGATGCCAAGAAATGAGACGAAATGTCAGTCCTGACTCTATACCGATTTTCATTCTCAATAAACTCACAATCAAGGACCATCCTTATAGCCTCCTTGGTGAAGGCTCCCACCTCCGTAGTGATAGACACCAAGATTGGGTCTATGAACAAGCCCAAAAAAGCCTTCTTGTCCTCCAAGGAAAGGCATCTCAAATAAACAGGAGTGTCCATTCTCAGTCTCACAATTATGCTTTCACAGTCACAAACAATTCTCAGTCTCACAATTATGCTTTCACACTCATAGAGAAGTGAAAACCTAGCACTCGCAAACTATCATAGAAAACTTAGCACTCGCAGACTAATATGCTTTCACAATTGTAAATTAAGGAGCATAGATCAATCTATTTATAAGACCTCATTGAAAATCATTCCATTTCTGTTAAAGCTCTAATAAATCATAACATTAATGGTAACTGTCCAAATTTTTGACTACAAAAATCTCCAAATCTTTCAGATTTAATGCAACAATAGGTGAAATTGGAAATGAGAAGACATTTTCTATCTTGGGAATAATGAAGGCCTAAAGGACCGCTCCACGCAGGCAAACATAACAATTCTTTATTATAAAAACCCTTAAAACATGTGCCCACTCTGCAGAAACAATAAGCAATGTATGTTTAGCTGAGAAATGGCGGCAGGAAATGAAGGTTTACCATTGATGTAAGATCATCAAATGGTCAGAAAACAATGTCCTTGACTCCTTAGATGAGATGACATTTTCTTTTCATTCAAGCCTTAACTCTAACAAATTATTCTATCGAGGTAATGAATAGATTACACTTATCTGTCAGTACATCGCTTTAATTCTACAATTAATTCAAATTTCAAATCGATATGATAATAAATATACTTAGTACATTGCTTTAATTCTATGCATCGCCTATGGTAAATGGTAATATACTCAGTACATTACTTAAAATTTTACTTTATTTCTATCTAATAAATGCCAAATTAAGAATGATACTTTTCAGGCATATTGCTGGTCCTTATAACATTTACTGAAAACAATCGACAGAAACATGACACATGTCATGTTTCTGCCGATAGTTTTCAGTAAATGTTATAAGGACCAGCAATATGCCCGAAATTCATCTTTGGCCATTGATACGTATTAAATCTAATGGAAATTTGTTGTTTGAGTCTGATGTCATTATCATAGTCATGGGTGATGGGACTGGGATTGTGGGACCCAATGCAACGTGTCAGTATTCAAATTTCCAATAACAAATAAATTAACAAATAAATTAATTCAACTATTTGGAAAATAATTTTGCCATTTTTTTATAAAAAATGGTATCGGTTATTAAAATATTCTCCAACCAATATCCATATTTCAAAACATAATTCGCCATCAATATTAATAAATTTATTTTTAAAAAAAATTATAATCGCCATTTTTTTATAAAAATTGTGTAAACTATTAAAAAATTCACCACCAAATATCCATAGATTGACACATAATTCGCCAACAGTATTAAATTTTTTTCACCCAAATCACATGTGATTCACCACAATTTTATACTTTTCAGGAGGGGGGGGTTCCTTAAAGTTATCCCTGATTAGTGTCGTGCCAAGGCCTTGTTCATAAGTCATCAAGAATGGGTCAAACAGAAAATGATGCCCTAGGTTCATCAGGTTGTATACAATAAAGCTACAATAGTGATCAATATAATAAAGAGCCATAGTGAGTTGGCTAGAGAACAACACCTTGCCATCAGCAGTCAAGGCCCTAGCAACCCATGAGCTAGCATAGTGGAGGAAGCTATGAAATGAGTTCAGAAGTGGCGTCCTCACAATGCCTTAACTCTAGGCCTAGTGACATGACATGTGATAGTGAGCATTTCAATAGTGGATCCAATATTTGATACCCTAGCTTATGAAGCACCATAAATGGAGGCTATTAAATCAATATGCTCGCAAAACATGTGAAACTACAGTGAAACATGTGCCCTAGTTTACAATGTAGAGATCAATGCCTGAGCTCACGGGCTATGAAATAGAGCAATTCAAACATTAAGCCATAGATGTAATAGTCAACGTAATGCCATCATTTTGAAAGGATAAACACTTCACGGTGCCCCCCATTCTTTTAACACAGAGTGCATATGGAGACAATAAAATATAAATAAATCTGTGAACACAAACCATACCCTAGCTCGTGGCTCATCAGGCATCTGGTTCTTCAAGGTGTATCATACCAAATGACATCAATAACCATGAGTATGTCATGCCCTAGCAGATGCTATGAGAACCAATGATAGTGCCCCAAATGCAAAGAGGCATAGTGCCATAGGATGACAGTGAGTAGCATCGCCATTGGCATCTAGAACATGTGCCCCAAATATGAGTAGGTCATATAGAAGTAAAAGCATACACAATAAACATGAAATTTCAAATTCAGAAGCAATTTGCCACTATTTGTTCATGCCCTCAAAACCTACAAAGGCCAAGATGGATCACAAATAAATAGAGGCATTCAAACATGGAACATAGTACATACACCAACATCAAGAAATTGCAATGGAAAGAATATAAAAGGACAATGTGATATTGGCTGCCATAGCAGCAATGCCCTCAAACATGAAATGAAAAGTTTGTCCAGAGTAAAGCCTACCTTGATAGCATGCTATCAATTTGGGTTGTTGTTTCCATTTTCAAACTACAGTGGACTGCCAATGGAGATGGCAAGCTACCAATTGTCAAGGGGGAAGGATCTAGTGGTAGAGACATTGGGGATTTGTGAATTATGACCATTATCTTTCTTTCCTTCTCCCCTTTTAGGGTCAATTTTTTTTACCAATGCCTCAATACTTTAGGTTATCTATGTTTTATTATTACATGGATATCCTCCCATTATTGGGGAGTTGATATTTTACATCTTTTTCATGTAACCTATAGTTTTTCTTAGGGGGTGAAAATTTCATTTTAATGTTATTATTTTTAAAGTTGTGCTTCCCTTTTGGTTGAGGCTTTCCTTTAAAAATAGAATTGTATCTATTAGAGGTCTTAGTGGATAGTTTTAAGTGCTAAGTCATGGCCCATCTTTTATTGTAAGATAATTGACAAGTGGTGTTTCTATAAATCATTGTCATATTATTAATTAATGGCATGACTTAATGGGTGTAATGATCATCTTTGACTATTATTTTTTTGGCCCCCACTTTCCTTGCCCCCTAGGAATCCAGGAATCTGACATTCAGACCATGATGCTGACTCATGGGTCTATATTTTGACTTTTCTATTCGTAGGAGGTAGTGGAGTTGAATGTAGATTACTAGTTTTTAGTTCATATACCTCTCACTTTTGGTGATTGAGGTTAGATCTTCACTTTTTCTCTCTGATATGAGTGTTGTAGCTCTGAGAGACACAATTGTACCATTTTCTTTCTAGCAATAAGAATTAATCCTTTTGTTCTCCTACATTTTCTATTTTTGTTATTGAAATCTTATGCTAAGATTATTATGATATTTTCATGTGCTTAATCTACATTTTGAATTCAAGTGTTCATTCAAGAAATTGTCTTAGCTCAGTGATGTGATTTGTGTACAATTAGGAATATCAAAATTTTGAAGTTGTTCTTCCTTTGTAAATTCCAAGTACCTTATCTCATTGAGGGTTAGGAAAGTAGGATCGAGTTGTGGTTTAGATTTGAAGCACTGATAAAGTAAACTTATCATCAATTGTAGTTTCTTTTAAAATTTTGGTGGATCACCTTTCATTTCAAGTATCAAGTTGTTTCTTTTAAAGCATTTTCTATCCCTTTCCTCTCAAGTTTTAGAATAGTTCAATGATCCAAGGGGGAAGCTGGCCCTTAATCTAGAGGTTTATTCTCAGTGAAGCATCCCACATCCTAAGAATAGTCCTATGTTTCATGGGATTTCTAGGTTCCATACTTAGCCATACTCGGGTGCAATCCTTAGTGACAATAGTTTTTGGCATGCCTGGTGGGATAGAGACTTAGTGAGTTTGATCTCCTAGAAATTTTATTGCAAGTTATTGTTTGGTATGAGCAGTAACAGTATTTTGAAGTCATACCTGGAAACTCTAATGGTTCTTTATGCAGATCAATTTCTAAGCTTATGAGTGGGATTCCAACTAGGAAGAGTAAGGATCTTTTTGTCTATAAAGAATTGCCACCTGTTAAAAAGAGGCCCAAAGCAACCCAAGCTCATGCATCAAAAACCCCTAAGTCTGATCCTAAACCTACTCATAATCCTACAAGCATTTCACCAATCTATTCAATACACGTGTTGTTACCTATGCAAGCAGCACCAGCAATTCAAGTACTAGTAACCCAAGCACCGGTTAGTCAAATTTTGGTATCTCGAGCTCCCTTAAACCCTTTAATGGCTCAGCCTAGATAGCATCCTTTTGTGGCTTTCAATCAAGGCAACCGTCTAAATTTGTAGCAGCATGATGATATACCTATCTTAGCCCTCAAAAGTTTTCCCATCTTTACAGGAGAAGATCAGCCTTCAACCATTGAACATATAAGAGATGTGGCATCTCTTTGTGCTCTTCATAATATTGCTCAAGATAGTGTTGCTATGAGACTGTTGGCAGCCTCATTGAAAGGCAAAGCTTTGTAATGGTTCAAAAGTTTTCTAGTTGGTTCTATTCCTGATTGGGATGTGTTGGGTCAAGTCTTGACAAATTAGTTTGAAGATAAGTCAGATCATCTTTCATTGGTTGAGCACCTAACTACTATTAAAAGAGCACCTCAAGAATACATGATGGATTTCAATTTTAGATTTCAAAGAATGTGGCATAGAATACTTGCTATAGTTAGACCAGCCAGCCGACATGCTTTCTTATATTATTTAAGAGCCCTCAATAGTGATATTGCTATTATGATCTAGTCAATGGTTGGGAATAACCTTCCAGTATCATATGATCTTTCCATAAGGGCTGAAAAAAATCTAATCCAAGCTAAGAAGATAGCTCCAAGACCCCCAATGTCTATTTTTCTAGAGTTACACCCTATCCCAAAGTCAATTCTAGCTCTAGCATCTATCCCACCTCTCCTAATTCCTACTTAACAAGCTATCAACCCAGTTTCAAGTCAATCCCAAGATCTGGATGAGATTAAGAAAAAATTGCATACATTCTCTAATGAGCTGGTTTATATAAATTAGAAGCTTCAATCACAACCTTCCCCACAATCCTACCAACCCTACCAACAACCTCTTCAACAATCTTATCAGCAGCCTTATCAGCCACCCTTTCAGAATGATTATCAGTAGAACAGGCCCCAATACCAGCAAGGCTAGAAAAATCAAACAAGAAGTTACAACCAAAAAGCTAGCCAGCCTTACAAATCTAACACTCCTAGTACTTCTAGGGAGTTGATTCCTATGGTTCAAAACAACATGGTACAAGATTACCAATTAGGATGCCCATGCAATCAACAACATGTTCAAGTAATGTGTCCAATTTGTTATGTTTAGGCCCTCATGGTATAGAATAACATGACCATGCCATAGGAGGTGGTTCAAGGACCAAAAATGCAATAGTGTCCAGTTGCCACCACAAGTGAAGTTCAGGCACCTGAGGTAGTATTGGTGAACTTTCAGAAGGAAGATTTTTGTGGGGTGAATTTTTCACCGAATGACAAATCAACCTATGCTCTAGTTGTAGCCAATACAAGATCCAAGAAGAAAGCTTTAGAAGTAGAGCAAGTGGCCTCTACTAGTCACTAGGGCCTTGTTGTGAACCCACAACCCAAAGCAGTTCAAGCTCGAGTCCTAAACCAATCTAAGGAAGCTAAAGAACTAGGCAAGGTAGCTAGATAGCTGGTATCTACACAAATAGAGACTGCTACACCAAGAGAACAACCCAAAGTGAATTTGGGATCTTTTAATATAGTGGAGAAAATGAGAAAAACCTCTATCAATGTGCCTTTAATGGACACTTTGGCAATTCCTAGACAAAAGGAGTTGATACTGAATGAATTGGCTAAGATTTCACCAAATCAAAGAGCTATTTTGGAACAACCTAAAGTCCTAGTAGCTGAAACATCTCAGATGGATCAGCAAAAAGAAGAAGTTAGCTCACAGCCTACTATTGTCTCATAGGTTAAACCTCCTCCATTCTATGTAACTCTTATTGTTGGGGATCATTTAGTTCATAACTATATGATAGATTCAGGGGCAAGTAGTTCTATGATTTCTAAGCAACTAGTAGATCTACTAGATTTACCTTATGAGCCAATAAACAAGCCTATTGTTCAGTTGGATGGGTCATCAGTTAATACCTTGGGAGTCATAAAAGACCTAAGTCTCACTCTTCATGAATGCCCCAATTTCTCTATTCCCCAAGATGTCTATGTCATAGATTTTCCCCCTCATTTTTCTATTTGTCTAAGTAGAGAGTTCACTGCTAGGTTGGGGGGATATCTCTTAGCTGATTGGTCCCATCTATACTTTAGAACTAGATACGGAACCAGGGTTAGAATTAAATCTGAAGCTTTTTCAAAGATCCATGTTGAGCCATATACCCTAGGCCCTATAAATGCCAATTTGATGTATCACAAACAAGATCCAAGTGATTTTGAATCTGAGACTAGTGCTGGAAAGATCCACGATATTGCCTTAGATGAGTGGGTTGAAAGAGATTTACAGGTTGATGACCCTTTTAGAAACATTGAGGTTTCTAGTATTGGAATGTTCATCATTCATGAAGAAGGTGTTGTGATACCAGATCTAATGAAAAAGGAAGAAAAGCCTTCTACTGGTCAGAATGATGATTTGTGGTAGCTATTCTTTGATGGTGCCAGTAGCAAGGTTGGTTTAGGAGGAGGAGTTGTCCTAATTTCTCTAGAAGGACAAAGGTATTACTCTGTAGTTCATTTTTCTTTCAGCTATACTAACAATACAACATAGTATGAGGCATTGATTCATGGTTTAGAATGGGCCAGACAAAGAGGAATCAAATGCCTAGAAGTTATAGGTGATAGTGAGTTAGTGGTCAATCAAATTCATGGCACTAACATCACAAAGAATGATACACTTAAGATGTATAAGCACAGGGTTTGGGATTTAATAGAATATTTTCATTTTGTTTATTCTAATTGTTGTTCCAAGAAATCAAAACAAATAGGCAGACAAGCTTGCTACTATGGGAGTAGACTATGACATTCCAAGTCTTAGATCCTATTTCTCAGCATGTGAAGATCTTGGTAAGACCATCTATACCAGATAATCAAGTAAGCTGGCAAGTTTTTGAAAATGATGAGTAGATGTCTAATTTTTTAATTGAAGAAGCTGAGTTCTCCAGAGTGAACCAGAGTGAACATGCTCATAAGTATGGTGACCAGATGTTACAGTTGAAGATCAAAAGACTACCTAAGGGACTAGTCACGCTTGAGTCTATATTTAATTCTGATGATCAACTCAAAGGTGACAAGGCTAGTATGATAGTTAAGGAGGAACACTACTAGTCTATGGAGGTCCTCAAAGGTAAATTTCTTAAGCTGGGAAAGGTATGCACTCAGCCTGAAACACAAGTCTTTGTTTCATCATGCCAGGAGTTTAGTGATGTCTTTGCTTGGGAATATTATGACCTGAAAGGATTTGATCCCCATTTGGCCTAACACACTATTGAATTAGAACCCTAAGCCAAGCTAGTAAGATAGAAACAAAGGCCCATCAATCCTAAGATAGAGGTCCTGATGAAGGCAGAATTGAAAAAGATGATTGAAGCCAATATTATTTTTCTTATTAAACACACTTCCTGGGTCTCAAACTTAGTGCCAGTTAGGAAGAAGAATGGTGAAATCTAGCTATGTGTAGATTTTAGAGACCTTAATAGGGCTTCACTCAAGGATCATCACCCATTGCCATCTATGGATTAGATTTTACAATATGTTTCAGGATCTGACATGTTTTCTTTGTTAGATGGTTTTTCTAGTTATAACTAGGTTCTAGTTAGAGAAGAAGATCAATAGAAGATAGCATTCACCACTAAATGGGTCACCATGGCATATAGAAAGATTCCATTTGGGTTGTCCAATGCTAGTGCCACATTCCAGAAAGCCATGGAGATGGCATTTGCTGGCCTAATGAACAAGTTTTTTCTAGTATATCTGGATGATATAACTATCTTCTCAAAAGATACAAAAGATCACCTAATTCATCTAAGGTATTTTTTTGAAAGGTGTAGAGAGTTTGGAGTCTCACTGAATCCCAAGAAGTGCATTTTTGTTGTACATGAGGGTAGACTACTGGGACACATTGTTTCCAAGTAGGGAACAACTATTGATCTTGAGAGGGTGAAGGCCATTCTGTCTCTTCCCCTGCCAACTCCCAAGAAAGGATTATAGAGTTTCTTGGGAAGAATCAACTTTTTGAGGAGGTTTATTCCAAATGGTGTTGCACTCCTGAAGCCTATCACTCAGATGCTAAAAAAGAATGAAACTTTCCATTGGACCAATGAAGGTAAAAAGTGTTTTGAAGAAGTCAAGGAAGAAATTGCATCTGCTCCTACTCTGGTAAACCCTTACTTTTCTAAAGATTTTATATTGTATGCTTTTGGATATAAAGATAGCATCTCTGCAATGTTAGTCCAGCAAAATGCTGAGAAATAGGAACAGCCAATGGCTTTCTATAGTCAAGGCCTAGATGGTTATGAGCTAAATTATTTTCCTATAGAGAAGCATGTATTGGCCATTGTAAGAAGTCTAAAGAAATTTAGGCACTTGCTATCCAACAATAGAGTGCACCTAATGGTTTCTCACCCTTGCATAAAGGATTTCTTGTTGAACAAGGACTTGAGTCATAAGAGGGTTGGTTGGGTCACCAAGGAAATGGAGTATGATGTTTAGATCAAGGTGACCAAGTTGGTTAGAGGGAAAGGAATATGTGAATAACTTAATGAAAAATAGTAGATCCAGACCAGCAAGAAGAAGAGGTTGTTCTGATGAATCAAGATGCTAGACAAAGCACAAGCTGGACAACATAAATGAAGTGTTACCTCTCTATGGGCCAGTGCCCTCAAGGCCTCGAAATAAGTAAAAGAAGGTATTTTAGACTCCAGGCTATTCCTTTTGTTGTTATTAATGATGTTCTGTATAGAAGGGATCATACTGGTGTTCTACTAATATGTGTTGAAGCTGATCAAGTAAGTAAAGTATTAGAAGAGTTTCATGATGGAGGCTCTGGTGGACACTTTGCTACTAGAACCACTACTCTTAAGGTAATGACAGTTGGGTACTAATGGCCTAGCCTGTACAAGGATGCTTTTGGCTGGGTAAGAAGATGCAAGAACTATGCCCTATTTGTTGGAAAGAAAAAGATGGCAGCCCTTCCCCTTCATCCTGTCAAGGTAGAACAACCTTTCTAAAAATGGGGACTATATTTTATTGGCCCTATCAACCCACCATCCAGTGCTAGACACAAGTGGGTACTTATTGCCATAGATTACTTCACCAAGTGGACTGAAGCTGTAGCACTAAAAGAGGCCAATGAGACCTCCATTTTGAACTTCTATTAGGATATTGTATCCAAGTTTGGTACTCCAGATTCAATTATATCAGATAATTCCATGGCTTTCCTGGGAACCAAAATTTTAGAGTGGGCACTCAAACATAAAGTCTTTCTGAGCACCTCTTCTAATTATTACCCTTAGGGTAATGGCCAAGAAGAATCAACTAATAAAAACTTGCTAAGAATAATCAGAAGGACTATAGAAGGAAACTAGAGAGACTGGCATAGCAAGCTAAAAATGGCCTTGTGGGCAGACAAAATAACACCTAAGAGGGCTACTGGTAACTCACCTTACACATTGGTATATGGAAAGGAATCCAGGATTCCCCTATCTACCGAACTACCTACCTTGAGTCTGATTAAAGACATTGATCTTATTGAGGAAGATGCTATGCAGGTCAAGATGACAGAGCTTATTGAACTTGAAGAAACAAGAAAGCTATCATTTGAGAACCTAGGGGCTCATCATACCTAGGTCAAGAAAAGTTTTGACAAGAAGGCCACACCTAAAGTCTTTAAAGAAGGGGATCTAGTCCTCAAATGGGATGAAGCAAAACATAAACTAGGGAAGCATACTAAGTTTGATGCCATCTGGACTGGGCCTTTTATGGTAATTAGATGCAAAGCTCATAATGCTTTTCAGCTGGATAGCATGGATGGAGAGGAGCTACCCATTCCAGTGAATAGGATTCACTTCAAGGCTTGCTTTTGAGGTTCTTTCTACCCTATGTTTTAGTAGTGTTAGAAGTTTTTGGCTTTTTGTTTTGCCTAAGTTCCTAGCACAAGTTGCTTTCAGTTCATTTGTTTTAGTTATTCATAGCTAGTTTGAGTACCAATAAGCCAAAGAAGTTATCTCTAGCAATTAGAAATTTTGTTGAGAAGGATTCGTTATTTGAAGAAGCTAGGTTCAGTTGTTGTTAGTCACTCTATGCCCAATGGATCTTCAAGGAAGCTGGTCAGGATGCTTAGTAGGCAAGCACTCCATAGAGGTCACTAGAATGTTATCATATTTTTTGCTCATTCTTAAGTTTCAAGGCCTAATTACTAGATGAGCTACGATAACCTAGTTTGTGTTATTAGGTGGTCTTGCTTATATTTTTGTTCATTCCATTGTAAAGTACATGAGGATAAAAGGAAATGAACTGCATCTACATCTACTCATGCATCTATCTATGGCATTTATACTATTCAGAAAGCAAAGCACTAAAAGAAAACCATCTATCTAGGCTCACATAGGTTATGAGCACAACCGTTATAAGATTTGAATGGATGAGTGTAGATATACATAAAGAAATGTTTAATATTGGGGTACCAGACATTGCCTAGTATTGAAGTTTGAAGCCCGGTCCAATCCAAAAGCTCCTGAGATCCAGAACCTACAAAAAGAGAAGAGAGGATTTGGGTTAGATCCAATGGATCTAAACAATGGTTGGTATCACAATACTATGAATGCATACATACACTCAGCCATGCACCTCTAACAAAAGTTGTGCTCAGGGCATGTGTATGAGAACCATCCAAGGAACTAAAAAGAGGCATCATGTTTTCACTGACGTGTTTGTTTCATGTGCAGATATAGGGAACCTAATCCAACAATGAATTCCATGAATGATCTAGGCCCTTGATGTGGATCATGATAGGGAAACCTCATGATCTCCATCATGACTGCATCAAGTGCCAAGGGCACACATAGTATGTATAGATGAAGAGCATCTAGATGATTTAGTATCAATGAGGATCAATCAAGTAGCATGGCATGATAAGCAAATACTAGTATGAGGATGCAAACAAGAGCTATGTGTTGTAACATGAGCATGATATTTTAATGAGCCAGTAGGGGCACTAGGGCATAACATCAGTCAAGCTATGATGAATGAATAACATAAATCTATAGGGCATCAAAGAGAACAAAACTAGAATGGGCAACACATGATCAAATAATGTCATCAAACTATACAATCAGCAAATAGACATGAGATATGGGGCACCATGAGATTTATATAGTAGGGTAACAAAATATATCTCCATCAATGGGGCATATGGATCAGTATCTCCAAGAATAGTGGAGCACCATCAGGAAATATAGTGAATCAAGAATGCTAAGCAGCTTCAAAAGAGAACATTGTCATCAAACCAAATAACAGTGAATTCAAGGTCACCGATGCCCTAGATTCAAAGGTCATGGCTCTCAGTCCTTAGATTATCAATACTAAGCTGTAGCAATGCTCTACTTTCAATTCAAAAAGCAATGGAATGCAAAGAAGCAATGAATATATAAAAGCACGTTAGCAAGCATCAATACTATGGACAAATAGTACAACCTACAACATCAGTGTACATTGCCCATGGGCTCCCAAGAATAAACAATGGAATATATGGAATAGTTATTTTCATGGCATAATACAGGCCAAGATGAAGAACATGGTGGGCTTGGGTTTTCAAAGCACCAAAGTATATGTGGAGATAATAGTGGATGCAATGCCCTAATGAGTCATCAAATGGGTTATGTGATTAATAGTGCCATAATAGTGATCAATGTATGCAAATAGAGATACCACATGGAACTAATGAAAAGCTCTTTGGTCCATGCATCAGTAGTACAGTGCCTTCATGGTGTAACCAGGCAAAGCATCAACTTAGCGTTGAGCAATTCAATACACCAACACTATGCTCTCGGGCCATGTACAGAAAGGGGGTAGCGTAAAACAAAATAGTAACATGATATCAATACATCAGGTATCAAGCATATAAGCATGCCTCAATCCAATACTAGTTCCATGAAGAGAGAACTTTGAAATTGAGATGATATGGTGTTCACAGGTCAGCATGGATATCAACTCAAGTAATTCCCTATCAAGTGCTCAAAGTTGTACGTGAAGAGGTGACAATAAAAAATGAAACAATGAAACAATGATGCCATACATTAGTGTTGTGCCCAAGCCTTGTTCACAAGTCATCAAGAATGGGTCAAAAAACAAATGATGCCCTAGGTTCATCGAGTTGTATACAATAAAGCTACAACAGTGATCAATATAATAAAGAGCCATAGTGAGTCATCTTGAGAACAACACCTTGCCATCAATAGTCAATGCCCTAGCAACCCATGAGCTAGCATAGTGGAGGAAGCTATGAAATGAGTTCACAAGTGGCATCTTCACAATGCCTTAACTCCAGGCCCAGTGACATGACATGTGATAGTGAGCATTGCAACAATAGATCCAATATTTGATGCCCTAGCTTATGAAGCACCATAAACAGAGGGTATTAAATCAATATGCTGGAAAAACATGTGAAACAACAGTGAAACATGTGCCCTAGTTGACAATGCAGAGATCAATGCCCAAATTCAAACATTAAGACATAGATGTAACAGTCAACGTAATGCCATCATTTTGAAAGGATAAACACTTCATGGTGCCCCCCATTCTTTTAACATAGAGTGCATATGGAGACAACAAAATATAAATAAATCTATGAATACAAACCATACCCTAGCTCATGGCTCTTCAGGCATCTGGTGCTTCAAGGTGTATCATACCAAATGACATCAATAACCATGAGTATGCTGTGCCATAGTAGATGCTATGAGAACCAATGATAGTGCCCCAAATGCAAAGAGGCATAGTGCCAGGATGATTGTGAATAGCATCACCATTGGCATCTAGAACATGTGCCCCGAATATGAGTAGGTCATATAGAATTAAAAGCATACACAATAAACATGAAATTTCAAATGCAGAAACAATTTGCCACTATTTTTTCATGCCCTCAAAACCTATAGAGGCCGAGATGAATCACAAATAAACAGAGGCATTCAAACATGGAACATGGTACATAGAATAACATCAAGAAATTGCAATGCAAAGAATGTAAAGGGACAATGTGATATTGGCTGCCATAGCAAGAGTGCCCTCAAACATGAAATGAAAAGTTTGTCCAAAGTAAAGCCTACCTTGATAGAATGCTACCGATTTGGGTTGTTGTTTCCATTTTCAAACTACAGTGGACTGCCAGTGGAGATGGCAAGCTGCCAGTTTTTGAGGGGGAAGGATCCAGTGGTAGCGACATTAGGGATTTGTGAATTCTAACCATTATCTTTCTTTCCTTATCCCCTTTTAAGGTCGAGTTATTTTACCAATGCCTCAATACTTTAGCTTATGTATGTTTTATTATTACATGGATATCCTCCCATTATTGGGGAGTTGATATTTTACATCTTTTTCATGTAACCTATAGATTTTCTTAGGGGGTGAAAATTTCATTTTAATGGTATTATTTTTAAATATGTGCTTCCCTTTTGGTTGAGGCTTTCCTTTAAAGATACAATTGTATCTATTAGAGGTCTTAGTGGATATTTTTAAATGTTAAGTCATGGCCCATCTTTTATTGTAAGATAATCGACAAGTGGTGTTTCTATAAACCAGTGTTAGATTATTAATTAATGGCATGACTTAGTGGGTGTAATGGTCATCTTTGACTATTCATTTTTTGGCCACCACTTTCCTCATCCCCTAGGAATCCAAGAATCTGACATTCAGACCATGATGTTGCCTCATGGGTCCATATTTTGACTTTTCTATTCTTAGGAGGTAGTGGAGTTCAATGTAGATTCCTAGTTTTCAGTTCATATACCTCTCACTGTTGGTGATTGAGGTTAGCTTTTCAATTTTTCTCTCTGATATTAGTGTTGTAGCTCTGAGAGACACAATTGTACTAGTTTCTTTGCAGCAATAAGAATTAATCCTTCTATTCTCCTACATTTTCTATTTTTATTATTGAAATCTTATGCTAAGATTATTGTGATATTCTCATGTCCTTAATCTACATTTTGAATTCAAGTGTTCATTCAGGAAATTGTCTTAGCTCAATCATGTGATTTTTGTACAATCAAGAATATCAAAATCATGAAGTTGTTCTTCCTTTTTGAATTCCAAGTACCTTATCTCATTGAGGGTTAGGAAAGTAGGATTGAGTTGTGGTTCAGGTTTGAAGCATTGATAAAGTAAACTTATCATCAATTGCAATTTTTTTTAAAATTTCGGTGGATCACCTGTCATTTCAAGTATCAAGTTGTTTCTTTTAAAGCATTTTCTATCCCTTTCCTCTCAAGTTTTAGAATAGTTCAGTGATCTAGGGGGGAAGCTAGCCCTTAATCTAGAGGTCTATTCTTAGCGAAGCATCCCACATCCTGAGAATAGTCCCATGTTTCATAGGATGGCTAGGTTCCATACTTAGCCATACTTGAGTGCAATCCTTAGTGACAACAATTCTCACCTTCTTGCATTCTCATTTCATCAAATTTACCTCTTAGGCTTTTAGATTTTGGTCTCAGTAAATTAATGTCACCACCATAGATGCTCGCAAGAGTGTCCCACATTTTATTTGCATTAGTGCAGTCTTTGATGTCTTCAAATTCTAGATAACTTAGGGAAGATGCAATCTCCAAAATTGCTTGGTTGTGCTCTTATTTAGCTCGCATTTCCTTAATAGTCAGAGGTGTAATAGGTGTGGCATAGTCATGCTTAACATAATACTTTTCAGAATCACCAATACTAGCCAGATGCAACTTCATCAAACTTTGCCATGCAGGGAAGTTCTCCTTATTTAGGTTCAGTACCTCCTTCTTATACATCTTGATCATTTGCTTCAAGTACCTTTAAAATTGTTTTTTATAAGCACTAATAGCTCTAATACCAATTGTTAATATGATTTAGAACAACAGAGGAGGGGGGGTGAATCAGTTGTTCTTATGTCCAGATGTATAAAGAAAACTTTAAAACTCTTCAACAAATCAAATCCAATAACCAACAACTACTTGGTCATTACTAACTGCATAATAGAAACATATAATAGTGTAGTCCACTATCCAATAGTATCTAACTTGTAGAACATAGAAATGGTCAAACCAAAACATTCAAACAAATATTAACACCAAGATTTATAGTGGAAACCCAATTTGGGAAAAATGACTTTCTAACATGTTACTATTATTTTCACTCTTCTAAAGTGAGCTCTGTGAAAAGCCAACCCTATCAAAGGTTACAAACACATTGTCAGGTGTAACACGGTTAAAGGATTTTGACCACTCTATTAAAATTATGCCTTGTTATAGGACTTACATACATCCCATTAGAATGCAACCTTGTTCAAAGGATTTATACAAATGACTATTAGGTCAACCTCTGGTAAAAGGATTTTGATTAATACAATGGTTAGAAAGTAATAGTAGTATTGATCTAAGAAATATACAACTCACTTTGCAAATATCTGATCCAATTCCATACACATATGCTAGCTTACTGACTATGAACCTTTTCCATATCTATCACCAATCTACTTGGAAATCTCTTCAAGAAATCACACCACTTCTCCTTCATCCTTTTCTTCTTAGATAGTCAATAACATCAACAATATTTCCAGCATCCACTACTCCTAACCTCATGCTTAGGTCTCCTTAATACTTCCTCAATTAGGTCAATACATCTTTTATTTCTTAATCTCCTTCGTAGATCTTAGGGTTAGGTTAGATTCGTAGAATTCTTCCAACTTTATGTTCTTTGTCTATCCTTCTAGAAATATCTCAAATCTCTTAATAGATTTACAATAAAAAAATTTACATTGCATGAAATGCTTCCATAAAATCAATGAATAAAGTCAACATGTTTTACATAATCTAAGAATTCAACGATGTCGGCTGGAAATTTGAATTCTTCCTCAAATGTAAAATACTGACACTCAATCAATATAGTGTTCAACTCCTCGATCTTCATTAGAAAGAATGGTCACCACAAAAACTATTTCCTCAGCAATTAACTGATGTTCAGTCAACATTGATTTTACCCAGCATATAGTAGCTCAGTCAACACTAACATCACTTAGCTTAAACTATATTTCTTCATTCTTTCTCCATTAAGCCTACCAGTTTAGTCTTCATTCTTACTTAAATAAACAATACATTATCTTATCATTGTGCCACATAGTCAAGTACTCATTGAAGTATCAAGATAATTCAACCTTTCCTTAGGTGATATTGTTACCAACCTTCCCTATCTCCTTCTCAACAATCAAATAGATATACTACTTTCTTAGATAGCAACAGTCTTACTAGTTAAGGTTTGACATTAATGACAATACAACAATTGCTTTCAATTGCAGTTTCCAACAACTGCTTCATTAATCTATTGATTGTAGGCTCTGACATTCTCATTAGGTAACATTTCTAATGTATTTTATCTTTTCTTCCATGTCTTTTTTAATACATTCTTGGCTTGAATGTCTCCTTGAAACATGTCTTCTAGATACTTCCATATCTTGTAGGCTTTATCCATCTTCTTGATTTCTAAAAAATCATTGTTAAATAGGGTGCTAATAAGGGCTTCCTTTGCAATAGCATTTGAAGTGAACATTTCCTTTTGTTTCAAAGTTGCATCATGTTTTGCAAGATCTACTAGGGAGGGAATCTTAATGTCATCGGTAGCCACTTCAAAAATATCAAAAGAAATGCACTATAGATGTGTCATCATTTTGTTCTTCTAGTCTAGATAGTTCTCTCCATAAAAATTAGGACTTTATTTTCTAAAGAATGCCATCTAATCAACCTCAAGCTATTAAAATTTCTCTCCAAGGTACCAAGCTCTGATACCAATTGTTAGGAATAGTCCCAAGAGATAACTGAGAGGGGCCGGGGGTGAATCAGTTATCTAAAAGTTTCAATTCTTTATCCAATTAAGTATATAATAACATTAAGCATAAACACAATGAAAGAACACTTAACACAAAACCATAATTTTAGTTATAGAGAAACCTAAATAGGTTAAAGCCTCGGTGGGAATTGATACCCACTAAGAACTACACTAGTGTATTATGATCCCTGTTAGAAGACCTTACAACCTTGTTAGGAGTTGATCTTTACAATGCAATAAGTATAGTGACCTGGTTAGGGGTCAGACCCTATTAGGAGTCTTTTACAATTAACCATGTTAGGGGTGAGGACACACTATTTGAGAGCTCATTGGTAAAAGGGGTGAAGGCTACAACCTTCTAAATAATAGATATACACTATATTTGGATCTTGGTTGATTGTGCATAGACCTTCTATCTTGATCAGTTCCAATGAATGACATATACTCTTTACTTGGTCACATAGATCTTCTGCTGATGGCTCAACACTTCACACTCTCTACTCTTCTCTTCACATATAACTCTAAACCATGCCTAGAAATCACAAATGACTGCCTATAAATATTTTTCCTCTAAATGATATAATCAAGTTGGCATGTTAGAACCATCTTGAAATAATATGAGAGAAACAATACAAATTTCCAATAACACCTTAGTCAGCTCTACTAATTAAGCATGCAACATAAATTAAGAAGGCTCAACTGCATATGAGTAGATGTGACTCTTCACACTGTCAACTCTAGAAATTTAACTGATACTTTCTCCTCATGTTGAATTATGTCATGTTCTCTTAAATAAATATTCTTAACTATTCTCTTAATATAAATCCAAGCATGTATACTGAGATGATAGGCTGGAACTACCATAATCATATAAACTCTATCGGCTCTTCCAGATAAACTCAGGAAACTATGACTCTCAACTGGAGACTTCATAACTCAGCTTGTACTGCATATCTAACTCTGCATTCATGAACTTAACATCATACATATTTCTAAAACATAACTATCAGGGTGCAACGATCTACTGCAACCGTACAAATAATCAACTACAGAACTATTCCCGGGACCTATCAATAACACTTACTAATATACACAATTATATTACTATGTTCACTCAGAATCAACCTCTACATCTATGATATCATGCTGATAAAATATCCATGTAACTGTTATACACTAAGTTTGCACCCTTGTTTCAAGCTCTCATAGTCTTGATAACCTAGTATAACATGGGAATCATCTCCAGGTGTGGGACCTATGCTAACTGAGATGAGACCTCCAAGTTCTAGGCTGGTTCCTCTTGGATACTCACCTTAATTTTCTCCTAGACAATGAAAGTAAAACTTTTGAAGGAAAGGGATAGAAAGAATGCTCGGAAAGGGAAATGAATGAAAGCAAACTACCTACTAGGTGATACACTGAAATTAGGGTTTGGATCTCAATATAGAGGAATAGAATCAATGAAAGGCTTAGGTCTAGTATGTCACAACTCACTAAATAGGCTTGCATAAGTGTTTCATAGGAGGGCTTGAACATAAGACACAACTTATGACCTGCAAGCAGACATTCACTTCTGCAACTCGGTGTAGGATTGAGACAAGACTATTAGGGGGCTGAAGTATACCCACAAAAACATCTAAATCAAATCAAACATAATAACACACACAACTACAAAAAGTAAGAGGGATCAGGAACCCTAAGATACCACCAAAAACATCATATACTTTGATCCAATAAGAGATCATTTAGACAAGGAAGCGTAGGGACATGAAGGATTGTCACAAAATACCTCTACAATATTTGAATCATCAATGAAATATTTACAACTATATAAGCTAGAGGGTAGAAATGATACCATAGATGACCCTTAAGAAAAAATGACTTTCTTTTACAATTGTCCAACTCTAAGCTCAAAAGCTCCAAAAATACAATATATACATCCTCCCTTGCACGGAGGCAAGAGTCAAAAAATCTAACTAGGGTTACATATGTTTGACATAAAATAATAGCCAACCCTAACTCAAACAAATCTAATCATAATTGTATCTCTGCAACATCATGGTCAATCAGATATTTGAGTTTACATGTCCATCCCTATACCACATTTGCCTGCAAACAAGCAACCTAGATCCATAAACTTTCCTGCACAAAGTCTCTCCATGAATGCTCAAATTGGTACTCTCAAAAAGCAAGAAATGACTTGTGATGGCTGTGTAGGTCTTCACATCATTTTCCCCAATTGCAATCATCCTTAAAACATAAATTTTAGCTACCCATTTTGTCACAATCAACCATTGGATCAAAACTTAGCCAAAATCCTGCAGAGAAATATTTAAAATTAGAATATTAAAGGTTAACAGGTAGCACCACACTTTTCTTCTATTAATGACCGATGTTTGAATCTTAATCTCCTTTTAAAACATGATCGTTAGATCTTCTTATTTACCCAAGAAGTATTCATCTGCAAGATTAACCTCAAGTTCACCTTAGGTTACCTTTGCCCTTTAGTAGCAGAGTCGTTTAAACCTTTAGTTGACCCTGGTTAAGTCTAGCAAACACAGAAAAGATCTTTAGTCATAAATTCATGGAATACTCTTAACCCTAGGCCTAGAACTATCACATGTCATTCTTTTATTTTCCCTTGACTACTCTGTAGGCATACACCTCAGAAAGTTCTAACATGGTCCCACTACAACTTAGATTCCAATCTAACAGCGAGCACATGATATCATATAATAGAAAGATCCCTTGTGCTTTTACACCAACCATAGGTCTTTATTAGACTGGGACCCCTCTGACAAATGGACCCACTAAAAATCTATTCATCACCACGTAGAAAAATCAAATGCTTCATGCATCAGACCATCTGACAATGCGGACCCATGACCTACAGAAGGAGCATCAGACAATTGTCACAAGATCGCAATGGCTTGGAAGATCCTTTGCGATCAAGTGACAAGCATAGATCTTTAGTCTACTGACATCCCTATAGATACTCTGACATGGTCCTACCAAAAAGCCTAGCTATTGTCTGACTGACCAATCAAGAATGAGCACGTCAGAAACTGAGGACCCACCTGACAGAGCCTAGAGATAAAGCAAGATCAACAGTGGGCACATGATCTCATGTGTCAGAAAATCTCCTTCAGATCATGTGCTAGTCATTAGATCATCATCTACTGACAACCATCAGGCCCACACTAACATGGCATTGAATCATAAGTCCCTAACCAATCAAAGGTGTACAGCTCAGACAATGTGGCCGGACCCACTGACAAACCTACTCTACAAATAGGAAGATCAACGGTTGTCGCAAGATCTCATGGAATCTTCTAAGGCCATGAGATCATGCGATAATCATCAGATGTGGAATCTTGACCTTAGCCACTAAGTAGAGACCAGCAATTGAAAAGGTAACCACTCACGGGGTTGCTAAGTGTTAGGGCCTTGACCATCGGGAATCAAAGATTTTGTGACTAAAGGAAGAATTATGCACATGGGAAATGGGATTTTTTAAGTTGTTGATAAAGTGATATGAAAATAGAATGAGGGGCCTAGGGTTCTTTAACTTATAATGGCTACTTTTATGAATATTTTCAACTGTAGACCAAGGAGTAAAACAATTTGCAGAGGCCAGAGGACATGGCATAAGATCATGAAATTTATAGGGATGCTTGGTAGGATGAAAATAGAGACTTTAGAATAGGTTTAAGCCAAATTTTCATGCACATTAAAATAAGGCTAACAATTTGGCAATTCTTTTTGGATGTCAGCCTGCTAGACATGGATCAGTGGCCTTAATGTAATCCATTGGGTATGGGGTCAATTCATGAACACAAAACTTGACAGAGAGACAAAAAATGAAAACCAGAAAGACAACCTTGTGCACAGGCACTTCTTGGAAAGTAGGAACTAACCTAGAAAATAGGGAAAGATAGAAAAAACACATATTCACAAGAATTTATAGAGAGGGATTAACCTCAAAGTAGGGCTTCAAGTGGAATCCATTAACTGAGATTGGCAAGGCAACTCCTTCAAGATTTGATAGATGGAAAGAATTGGATCCCTTGCACTCTATTATAAGAAATGGTCCACCCCAAATTGAATCAAATTTGGTATGTCTACCAAGCTTGTTTCTGAACTCATCCCATTTGAGAACTACATCTCCAACTTTGACATTCCTGACTTTAGATCTCTTATCAAAACTTCTCATTGTTTGAATCTGATGGAATTCCATATCCTACATTGATTTGTCCCTGATCTCTTCCAATTCCATCAATTGAGCATACCTGATCTGCAATGGATCTCCTTCTTCAAATAGGGCATACTGAGTAACCAAGTCCAGAGCTGGCAATTCAACTAAGATAGACAATTTGGCCTCTCTGCCATACACTAACACATAAGGAGAATTCCCAATGATCTTCTTTGGAGTAATTCTATCTAACCACAAGGCAAATTTTAGTTTGGTATGCCAATCCCTTTGGTTATCCTATAGAGTCTTCTTCATTATCCTAATCAAGTTCTTGTTTATTGATTCTGCCAGGCCATTGCCCTGGGGGTAGTAATTGGAACTAGTATTCACATAGATGCCATTCTTGACTGCCCACTCTAAGACTTTGAGGCCTGTGAATGCTAATGCATTATCTAAAATTATTGAATCTAGAATGCCAAATCTATGAATTATATCATCATAAAAACCTAGGACAACACTCTCATTGGCCTCTTTTAAAGCAATTTCTTCTGTCCATCTAGTGAAATAATCTATTGTAGTGATTATCAATTTATGGCCTACACTAGATGCAGGATTAATCATTCCAATGAAGTCTATACCCCACTTCATGAAGGGTTGGTCCATTTTGATTAGCTATAGGGGAAAGGATACAAGCCTTTCTTTTCCTGCAAACATGGCACACTTGATGCATTTTCTAACATAATCATGACTATCCTTAAAGATAGATGGCCAATAGTATCCAGCCCTCATGATTTTAAAAGCAGTAGTCCTAGGAGAAAAGTGACCTCTAGAAGATCCATCATGAAACTCAAATAGGACATCAACTATCTTTTCTAAATGAATGCATCTTAAAAGGACACCACTATGATCTTTTTTGAAAATAATATTATTTTTTAGCACAAAAGGAATAGATTGTAATCGATAATACCTCCTTTTTGCTAAATCCAAACCTGCAGGACATTGTTCTATCTTTAAATAATCAATCATATTAGGCAACCAACTAGTTTCCTTGGCTTGTTCTTCTATAGAATGTACCACCAAAGATGCATCTATTTTCTCTGATTTCTTTAAACTCTCATCTTCTACCAAATGTTCACAAAGACTTGTTCCTCTAATCAACTTGGTAGTTTGGATATCTATGTCATATTCCATCACCTTGGTGATTCAACCAGCTCTTTTCTCATTTAGGTCTTTGGAAAGCAAAAATTCTTTGACACTTGGATGAGTATCTTTTGAGTGTACCTTGCTATGGGTCAATAAATATCTAAACTTTTTTAGGCTCTTCACCACAACAAGAACATGTTTCTCTACAAAAGAGTATCTCTATTCATACTCTTCTAAACCTTTGCTAAAGAAAGCAATGGGTTTCTCTAATCCATCTGAATTTTCTTGGGTTAGCATTGCAGATATAGCATCATGACCCCCATAAGCATAAAGGATAAAATCCTTACTAAAATTTGGGTTTAGGAGAGCAGGGGATTCTGTTAAGGCCTCTTTGATAGCTTGGAAATTGACTCTCCCTTCTTTGGTCCAACTAAAAGCTAAACTCTTCTTTAAAATGACTGTCAAAGGCTTGAGTAAATCTGCAATATGAGGCAAGAACCTCCTAACAAAGTTAATCTTTCCTATGAAAGATTGAAGACTTTCCTTAGGATGTGGTAAGGGTAGCTCTAGGATAGCTGCAATTCTCTTAGGATCTACTATGATCCCCTCTTTGGATACTACATATCCCAACAATTTTCCTTCATGAACTATAAACACACATTTCTTGGGATTAAGAGATATCCCAAATTCTCTACACCTTTCAAAAATCTTCCTAAAATGTTTGATGTGATCTACTGCATGCTAAGAATAGATAGTTATGTCATCTAAGTAGAATAGTACAAATTTGTACATGAGGCTTTTAAAGGCCATATCCATTGGCTTTTGAAATGTATCACCTGCATTTGACAAACCAAAGGGCATCTTTTGATAAGCCATGGTTCCCCACTTGGTTGTAAATGCAGTCTTATATTGATCCTCTTCACTAACTAGGATCTGATTGTATCCTAAATAGCCATCTAATAATGAAAATCTCTCAGATCCAGAGACACATTGTAAGATTTGTCCCATAGAGGGTAATGGATGGTGGTCTTTTAGGGAAGCCCTATTAAGATCCCTAAAGTCAACACATAACCTCAACTCCCCATTCTTCTTCTTGACAAGAACAAGGTTGGAAACCCAACTAGTATACTTGATGGGGTAGATGATACCACTTTCTATTAGTTTGAGTACTTCTTTATGCATAAGTGGCTCAAGCTTGGGATTAATAGGCCTTTTATTTTGGCTTACTAGTTTGGCATTTAGTTCCAATTCAATAGTGTGTTGCGTAAGGGTCAGATTAAAACCCTTGAGGTCCTCATATTTCCATGCAAACACATCACTAAATTCTTTGAATAATTGGATATAAGCTTGCTTTTCCAATTCATTGTTCACTTTTCCAAATTGTAAACTCTTACCTGGTTCCAACTCTAATTCAACACAATGTTCTTGTTGGACTACCAAGCCAGCTTTGATTCTCTTCATCATCCTTGTTGAAGATAGTCTCTAAGGTGACAAGACCTGTAGGCATCTTATTAGACTTGAGTTGTATTACTTGATCATCATAGCTTTGTGATAGCCTCTTGATTGTACTCTGAAAAAACATCTTCTTCAAACAAGAATTGTAGAATTTGTTCATCACTGTCAAACACTTGCCAATTGACATCATTATCAAAAATATAGGGTCTGACAATCACTTTGATATGCTATTGATCTACCTCTTTTGAAATGCTATTTGGTATATCATACTGAGATCCAACAACAGCTAACCTATTTTCATTTTGATTTAGCTTCCTAGGGATAGCAAAAATATTGAAAGCACAAAAATCTTCAATTGCAGCCCAAAATCTATGTTTGTATGCTTTCATGACATCATTTTTTTTTGCACTTATCCCTCTTACTTGGCTGAGAACTAATTCACTATCACCATAAACTTAAGGCCTTAAGCCCTCTTTTTCTGGCCCACTCTAGTCCATTGACTAGACTTTCATAGTCTACAGTATTGCTAGTGCAGGAGAAACTCAATCTAAAGGTAGTGTAATACCTTTCTCCTCTTGGGGACACTAACATAGCACCACCACTAGAACCATGTCTACTTCTAGCTCCATCAAAAAATAGTTCCCAAACCTGATTCCTCTAATCCTTTGAATCAATGTCTTCCTTGAGAAGGCTTGGCTCTATGGATCCACTTTCTTGTATTAAATAACTTCCCAAACCAAAATCCCAAACAAGGCTTTCTTGGGGTTTTGAAGCTCTTTCATCTAGAAGAATATCAGGGATACTCTCTATCTTTGTGCTTGCTTCACTAATGGTTTGGAAGTCACTGTTATCAAATATAGGGTAGTTTACATTGATGGTATTGGACACATATGGCTCTATATGGTGTGCTACCAATAGTTCTGACTTAATAGTGACCTTGGTACCATATCTTATGTGAAAAAGCATGTGGGACCAGCCAGAAGATAGGTAGCCTCCTATCTTGGCTGTAAACTCCCTTGACAAACATATGGCAAATAAAGTAGGGAGATCTATGATATATATATCAAGGAGGATGGAGAAATTAGCACTAGCATGTAGGATCAGACTGGTATCCTTAGCCACACCTATAGTATTAACTAAGGATCCATCAAGTTGGGCAACCTTCTTTTGAAATGGTTTATATTTTAGTCCTAATTGGTTAGATACTTTCTTGGGCATTACAGTGCTAGTAGCTCCACTATCTACCATACAATTATGCACTAAAGATTTTCCAATGATTTAAGATACATAAAAGGGATGTGGCTTTGAATTCCTACCTTGTGTGGCATTGCCTTTGGAGTTTCTACTTGGAGCCTCCTTTTCTTGATCAATGTTAACCAACACTGGCTTTGTAGCTTCTTTTGCAGGTTGAGGAGTTGTCACTTTTTTCATGGCCTTCTTCAAGATTCTAGGCTATCCTAGAAGAGCCAAAGAGTCCCACATGGACATGATGAAATTCAAATTTTTCATGTTGTCTACAATGTTGAACGGTGTCATAGTGTGTAATCTTTGTTGTGCTTTCACTATGATGGGCTCCACTTCTTTGAAATGTTGGCCTTCTTTGATTGTAATGATAGGAGCCTCCTTAGGTGTGATGGGATTAGCTTTCTATAGTGGCTCTGCAGATGTGGTGGTTGTGGCATTAGAATTTTCTATCTCCATGTCTTGAGCTCTTCTTTTTGCTCTTGTATAGGAAACAAAAGCAACTTCATCATTGACTCCATTAAAGTGTGGTTGCTCCCAATTAAAGAGATAAGTCTCTTTCTCTTGTGATTCTTGTTGAGGCACTGACCCACTAGATGAAGCCTTTGATTGAGCTTGTGAGGCATTTTGAACCATTAGAGCTTGGTTCATCCATCCATTTGAACATGTAGCCTGATTATGAGGCTAATTACAAGGAAAACACCATTCATTGTCCATGGCCACATTATTTTGACTAGGAACCATTTCCCTCACTAGATTTGTAGAATTTAAAGGTACAAGGTTATATGGTTGGAACTGTCTTTGATTAAAACCTTGTCTTTGTCCTTGATACCCTCCTTGGTATGGTGACCTATTTTGTTGATAAGGTTATCCTTGATTTTGATATTATTGGTTAGGACCTTGGCCTTGTGACTGAAATGGTGGTCTGATTCCTTGACCTTGTTTCTTCAAATTTGTACCTCTTTAGTCAAGGTCTGCAATAGGTTTGTCATTTCTTGTTGACTACTCTGTTGACTATTCTTTATTTCTTGCAGCTCTTGAGAGAAACTTGTTCTCAGCTCTTGGCCACTAGTACCAGCCTAAGGTGCTAATATGGTGAGAATAGAGGTGAATGGGGGTACTTGTGTAGGTGTGATAGGTTGAAGGCTAGGGAAAATGGGCATTGGTGGCCTTCTAGCAATCATGCCTACTTGGATTAAACAATTTTCAGCCCTGACAGCTATGTCAAAAGCTTGGGGTAAAGAAGTACCACCCATAGACTGGATCATGATAGAAATTTGACCATTTAGACTTTGCAAGTAGTAAAGGAAAGAATGGTCGGTTGATGGTCTTACTGAAACTAGAATACTATTCCATGTTTTGAGGAATCTACTATTGTAATAGAGCCAACAGTTAGACTTTTAAACCATTCAAGAGCCTTACCTTTTAGAGAGGCTACTAATAATTTTGTGGCCACATCTTCTTGACTTATGTTATGTATGCTACAGATGGTGGTCACATCTCTTATGTGTTCAAAAGTAGTTGTCAACCCTTCACCTGTGAAATTAGGTATACTCTTAAGTGCCGCTAAGGGCACATCATGATGTTGAGCAAAGGCTAAGGGAATTCCATGGTTGAAAGGTGCAAAGTCAAACTATCTAGCCATTGCAGGAGTTGGAATCTAAAGATTGACAACTATGTGAGTTGTATTTGCTACTGGACTTGAGTCCTCTTCTAGATCTTTGGTTAGAGATCTCCCTCTTCTTCTGGAATGAAAGGGAAAGGGTCTCCTTTCTGTAGTATCAAGAGGTGTTGATTGAACTCTCCTTGAAGGGGATGCTCTTTGAGTTGACCTGCCCTTGTGAATTCCTCTTGAGGGAAACTCTAAAAATTTAGTGGGCTTTGAGCTCCTAGTCTAAATATTTCTCATAAACCTTGGACAAAGTTGGCCTGGATCTTTGAAATCAGTGGAGTCGCCAAATATACTTGATAGAATGACTTCTTAAAAGCCTATTTTATGCAATCTATATATCAGAGATAACATAATCTTCAAACATTAAACTTCTTGTGTAGTCCCATCGAGCATGCCAGAATTGTTATACACTAAGTTTTCACCCTTGTTCCAAGCTCTCGTAGTCTTGATAACCTAGTATAACATGGGAATCATCTCCAAGCGTGGGACCTATGCTAACTAAGATGAGAGCTCTAGGTTCTAGGCTGGTTCCTCTTGGATAATCCCTTTAATTTGCTCCTAGACAATGAAAGTAAAACTTTTGAAGGAAAGGGATAGAAGGAATGCTTGGAAAGGGAAATGACTGAAAGAAAACTACCTACTAGGTGATACACTAAAATTAGGGTTTGGATCTCAGTATAGAGGAATGGAATCAATGAAAGGCTTAGGTCTAGTAGGTCACAACTCACTAAATAGGCTTGCATAAGTGTTTCATAGGAGGGCCTGAACATAAGACATAACTTATGACCTGCAAGCAGACATTCACTTCTACAACTCGGTGTAGTATTGAGGAAAGACTTTAAGGGGGCTGAACTATACCTATAGAAACATCTAAATTAGATCAAACATAATAACACACACAACTACACAAAGTAAGAGGGATTAGGAACCCTAAGATACCACTAAAAACATCATATACTTTGATCTAATACGAGATCATTTAGACAAGGAAGCATAGGGACATGAAGGATTGTCACAAAATACCTCTGCAATATCTGAATCATCAATGAAAGATTTACAACTATATAAGCTAGATGGTAGAAATAATACCACAGATGACCCTTAAGAAAAAATGAATTTCTTTTACAATTGTCCAACCCTGAGCTCAAAAGCTCCAAAATAACAATATATACATCATCCCTTGCATGGAGGCAAGAGTCAAAAAATCTAACTAGGGTTACATATGTTTGACATAAAATAATAGCCAACCATAACTCAAACAAATCTGATCATAATTGTATCTCTACAACATCATGGTCAATCAGATATTTGAGTTTACGTGTCCATCCCTATACCACATTTGCCTACGGAAAAGTAACCTAGATCCATCAACTTTCTTGCACAAAGTCCCACCATGAATGCTCAAATTGGTACTCTCAAAAAGAAAGAAATGACCTATTATGGCTGCACAGGTCTTCACATCATTTTACCCAACTGCAATCTTCCTTGAAACATAAATTTTAGCTACCCATTTTTTCGCAACCGACCATTGGATCAAAACCTAGCCAAAACCCTATAGAGAAATATTTAAAATTTTAATATTAACTGCTAACAGGTGGTCCCACACTTTTCTTCTATCGACGACTGAAATTTGAATCTCAATCTCCTTTTAAAACATGACCGTTAGATCTTCTTATTTACTCAGGAACCATTCATATACAGGATTAACCTCAATTTCACCTCGGGTTACCTTTTCACTTCAGTTGTAGAGTTGTTTAAACCTTTAGTTGACCCTAGTTAAGTCTGGTGAACATAGAAAAGCTCTTTAGTCATAGATTCATGGAATACTCTTAACCCTAGGCCTAGAACCACCACACATCATTATTTTATTCACCCTTGACTACTCTCTAGGCATACACCTTGGCAAGTTCTGACATGATCTCACTATAGCTTAGATTCCAATCTAATGGCAGGTGCATGATCTCATATGCCAGAAAGATCCCTTGCACTTTTACACTGGTCATAGATCTTTATTAGACCGGGACCCCTCTAACAAATGGACCCATTGAAAATCCAATCATCACCATGTGGACCAATCAAATTCTTCACACATTAGTCCATTTGACAATGCAGACCCATGACCTGTAGAAGGAGCATCAGACAATTGTCACAAGATCACAACGGCTTGGAAGATCCTTTGCGATCAAGTGATAACCATAGATCTTTAGTCTACTAACATCCCTATAGATACTCTGACATGGTCCTACCAAAAAGTCCAGCTATCCTTTGACTGACCAATGAAGAATGCACATGTTAGAAACTGAGGACCTAGCTAATAGAGCCCAAAGATAAAGAAAGATCAATGGTGGGTGCATGATCTCATGTGTCAAAAAAGCTCCTTTAGATCATGCACTAGCCGTTAGATCATCATTGACTAAAAACCGTCAGGCCTGCACTGACATGGCACCGAATCACAAGTCCTTGCCCAATCAAAGGTGTACAGCTCAGACAACATGGCCGGACCCACTAACAAACCTACTTTGGTGACAAGAAGATCAACAGTCATCACAAGATCTCATGGAATCTTCTGAGGCCATGAGATCATGTGACAACCATCAGATGTGGAATCTTGACCTTAGCCACTAAGCAAAGACTACCAATTGAAAAGGTAATTGCTCATGGGGTCACTAAGTGTTAGGGCCTTGACCCTCAGGAATCAGAGATTTGGTGACTGAAGGAAGAACTATGCACATGGGAAATGGGATTTTTTAACTTGTCGATAAAGTAATATGAAAATAGAATGAGGGGCCTAGGGTTCTTTAGCTTATAACGACTAATTTTATGAATATTTTCAACTATAGACCAGGGAGTAAAACAATTTGCAGAGGCCAGAGGACATGGCATAAGATCATGAAATTTTTAGTGATACTTGGCAGGATGAAAACAAAGACTTTAGAATAGGTTTAAGCCAAATTTGCATCCACATGAAAATTAGGTTAACAGTAACATATGTTGAAGACTCTCTCCATCAGGATTCTATGGATGCTACTAACCATATGTTGTCATCAATAACAAACATACAGTTAACAATCTAGCTCGCTAGAAAATCTCCAATAGTTAGATCATATAAATAAAAAGAGTAAATAGTACATAATTTAATTATTAATATTATCACATACCTTCTTTCCTTAGGTGATAGTACTTGTCAACTATGTCTTGTGCTTCTCTCAAGTGCATCATTTTTAAGATTCTCCAACTCATTAATAGTGAATAGGGGTAAAATGGAGTTTAATAATGCATCTAATAGAGGCCCTAAACTAACATTCCCCTCAATATATGTGATTCAAAATGATGTTTAGGTAATGTAAATCTAGAAATTTCTGAAATTAGATAAGATAAGATACATACCTCATAATCAAATTAATCTAAAAATACCTATTTTCTGAAGCATGTGCACAGTTTCAGGAAATTTTGCAACTAGATTTGGAACTAGAAAAATGCAACAGAGAAAATCTAGAAAAAAAATTTCAATTTTGAGGGAGGTCAACCTTGACCCAAATAGCAAGGCACAATCTTAACCCCCATTGGAGGTTGACCTTGACCTAAAACAACTTTGACAAAATTTTTGTTCACAGATCCTAAAAGTATGATGAAAAGGGTACTCAGATCCACTCTGTAATTCTCAAAATAGTGACTGTAAATATTTGAAAATGCTATTTTGGGGTGGCTATATAGGGTTTTCCCTTAGTCAAACCCTTGTTTTGGTGATATCCACCTCCATGAATAGTTGGATGTAATAGAATATGTGTGTATTGAATGTGTAATGCCAACATCTAATCCTCTAGATTGAAACCCTAGCATGAATGGTTATGAGAAATCAATGCATAGATTTGCATAAGATAAGAAAGCATACCAAGCCCCCAAGGTTAAAGTAATCTTACCAAACTCAAAACCCATAATTTCTACCCCATGATTGTATCTTTGAATGCTTGAATATTGATAATGGTGGATCAAGGAAGAAGAAATCTCTCTTGCTCCAAATAGATGTTCACAATGGTGTGCTCCCAAAAATGCTTCATGTCAACAATGGCTTGATCTTCAATACCATCCTCTTGCAATTTTTCATCTTCACTTCACCATTGATTTCTTGCTTGAATCAATTGTTCTTTCACTTGATAGATTATGTGTGAAAATGAAGGCAAATGAGAGTCTTTATATAGAGGTTTCAAGGTGAGGCTCCTAGAGTAATGTGAGGACCCATAATTCAAATTTCACCTTGAATTATGGTGCAATCACAATAACCAACTAAGGAGGGAAAATAATTAAATGAATTTCAAATGAAAACCCTTCCACAATTAGATCTGAAAGCCTAACATTGATTTTGGGGTCTTTTGTGGCCAAAATCTTAAAAGGGGGACCAAATCCTGACAGAGGTCAAGGATGATCTCGACTCTAACCTAGGTCAAATTCAACCTCAACCCTGACCTAGGTAAGAGTCAACTTGGACCTTGACCTAGGTTAGGATCGACCTTGACCTTGACCTAGGGGTCTAGATTTAGCTAGAGCAGGAAATAAAAGGTTCCAAGAGTGCAAAGAGACCTAAAAGTGATGACAGAATAGCGTAGAGTGCCAATGAGAGGCAAAAAGTCCTATGATAAGCATGATGAAGGATAGGAGGACCTATTTGTAGGTCCTACTTGTTAGCACATGCAAAAATTTTCATGGCTCCTGGTCTTCTCCCCTAGTCCCTATAGTGCTTTCCCTGGTCTCTGGCATTAACCCTTGGTTCAAAATTCAAAAACTAGCCATTGGTAAGAAAACCCTGGCCTTGTTGTAATTTCAAGTTACCTTTTTGGGTCACTTAAAGGTCCTAATTCACATGTGCTTAATTGATTATCCCCTTTGTCACATGATCACATGAACCTTTTTTATGTTTCATGATCTTGTGACTAAAGATTTCCTACCCCTGATGGGCTTTAATATTTCCTAAGCCTAAGTGACCGGTGAATTAATTTTTCCCTAAAGTCCTCAGTGCTTAATATATCCCTAGGCCTAGCCTCCTGACACCATCTTGATCCAATGGTTTTCCCTAAAGTGCAAGGGTTTTGTCAGAGGCTTGCACTTTGGTGATGACTGTTGATTCTCTTTCATGACGTTGCCTTTCTTTGCAGATGGGTCCACTACCAGGTAACCATAGTTGGTGTTTCCCTATTGGCCAAGGGAAATATTAAGGTGGCAGGGTTGTCAAAATGAATGAGGAAGATGTATGTCCATCTGTCAGATTTTGTGACATGGCAGTCCCTGATTCATTGAATTGGCTTATGCGGTAGGGTGGGGTCAAGTTGTGAGTCACCTGATGATCCGATGGTTTTTGCATGATCACAAGGAATATTCTTCCCCTTCAGGATCATGTGAAAACTATTGATTTGGAATCTAGCATCAGGTTGTTAGTGGGACCTAGTTTCCAGATGTGTCAGAGGGTCCTGATATCTACAGGAGATCGATGATAGGTGTAAGTTCTCATGGGATTTGTTAGAGGCTTAAGATCTTATGCTGGCCATTGATCTTACTTTCCTTAGAAATGATAAAGTGATGTAGGTCCAGTGTCATGTTGGCATAGTTGGCATTCTCTCATTGATTAGTGTGTTACTGAGAAGGATCTTATCAGTGGGGTTGCTGAGAAGGCTTTTCAATATATGGTCGACGCATGATATCAAGGAATATTCCTACCCCATGAGATCATGCACCATCCATTGATCTCACATCTTACTTGGACATGTTAGTGGGTCCTATGTCAAGGGTGACCGAGCATGAGTCATGAATGAGCTAATGAAAAGTGGCATAAAGTGGGCCCAGGTGGGGTCAAGGGGTCTGGCGGTCCTGATAAATGTGTTTAGCGGTTGACAAATTTATAAAGGCTTCAATCATTTGTGAAGAAAGATGACAGTTCTCTAAATGTTTTAGCAGTTCAGTGAACAAGCATTCACATAATCACTAAACTATTTGGTGGAGATGTAAAGTATCCTGCGACCTGGCAGAAACCTTCAGTTGCCAGTTCACTAAATGTGACTGGGGTTATATTAAAAAGTAAATCATAAAGCCTGTGAGATAAAGAGATCTAATGATCAGGACTTAAAGTTGATCTAGATTCAAATTTTGACTACCAATTCACTGCTAGCGCCATAAAGTGACTGTTGAAATTCAAATTTGAATTTCTTGAGACATTTCCAGCAATAGAAAGGACTAAAATTCAATGCAAAAGTGACTGGGGCTGGTAAGAGATGATTTTTTTGCTGTTGCAGTGTGGTCTAGGGTATGATGATCGATTGCAGAGATCTATATCATGCAAGGAATGAGATGAATGGCTCGAGGTGTGTGGTAGGTGGCTGAATAGATTGGTTTTCATGGTGGATTTATGATCTTTTGTACACTATTCTAAAAATTATCATAATTGGAGATCAATTTTAGATCTGTTCTTCACCAGGTTGCTTGGTTTTCCATCCAATGTATTGAATTTTGATCTTTTGAATTTTTTTCATGGCTGGAAACCCTAACCCTTACCATGGTTATCTGTAGCTTGTTGCATCCTAACTTGTGTAGGATTCCAAGATAACCAAGGGTATATATGGCTATAATTTTGACTTTGTAAGGGTTTTGAAATGGTGGTTCCTGAGGGTTCCTTTTCGGTTCCATGAAGGGTCCTTTTCCTATAGATTTTCTCTACTTCTCTGCATATAGAGTGTTCTTTCTTCCTTTTGGTTTAGAGAACATAATACATATTGTAATTGATTTGTCTTATGTATGAGATTCGATATATTTCTACTATTATCATATTGTCTCCATTTGAGTTTTAGACTTATTGATTGAAGCATAAAGGGTGTTTCCATCCTTCTATTTGCATTTCCTATGTGTCTACAATAGAGTTATTTTCACAGAAGCAACTAGGTTTGGGATTGGTTTTTAGGTGTGTATGAACTAGGGTATCAAGGGCATCTCATGTTTGTCTTCCAATGGATGCTGGTTAATGTATTACTTGTTTATAGGTCTTTTCCAAGGGGAGAGTTAATATCCTTTAAATAGGTGATAACACATTTTGGCTACACAAGTGGATTGTTGAAGTATGACCTGGTTGATGGTGTATGTTTGGTGTAAGGCATCATCATATTATAATATATTGTCCTCTTGTTTCATAGCTATATTTTGCAATAGGGTATTTGACTCTATGGCCCATTGGACAAGGCACTAGTCTATGAGAGACTTAGTGTATCTCAGGGGTCTCTTCAACCCAACATTAAAATCATCAAATCAAATACCTTTCCCTTTCATGTTGGTAGTAGCAGTAGGAGGTCCTTTCTAGTCTTTAGACTCATTCTATGCAAGTAGGGCTATTGCATGTGAATTGGCTTTATTGGGGTACAAGTTACTTGAAGGGGTTTGAAGATTATTCCACAATAATCTATCTATAGGCCTATTATTTATCATGAGGTGTCTTGAGTGTGCAGATAAGGCAATACCCACCTGAGTGATGTGGAGCTCAAAGAAGAAGGAGGATGTTCTCTATCCTCATCAATTGGATTATTTTATTGTCAAACTTGAGTGCCTAACTTGAAATTCAAGCCCATCTTTTGATTCAAGTTTCATCCTACAAGGAAAAGATCGAACACTACCTATAAAATAGAGCCACAAAGAAGGGAAATTAAGGAGAATCCTCGGGATCCTAACCCTAATTTCATGTAGAATGAAGGAATCAAGTGAAAAATGCATCCTAAATGCAAGTATATCATGATAAATGCACTAAAAGAGGGTGCTAAACCTATCAAGATGAAATTTCTTACATTTTAAGACAATACATTTAGCCCCCACTTTAGCTTAGATATGAGACTACGTGAATATGCAAGCTAAAGTAAGAAAACATCATAGTAAATAAAAAGGATATAGCCAAGTCCTCGATGTAGAGATCCTATAGAAAATTGTTAAAACCTATAATACACAAGGTTAATGAAAATCCACAAACCACTTGGAGCTTACTAAATGGCAACTTGAGAAGTGCATAAAGCCCCTTATGCCCCCTTGTTTTAGCTTTCTACTTCTGAAGGGTGAAACATGGTGATAAGTATAGCTTTATACACTCAATATGAAGTTTGTTGAAATTTTTTTTCCTAAACCAATTATAAGGATCCCTATCCTTCCTAAACTGATTCCAGGATTTAGGAATCTGAATCATTATTCCAATGCCACTAACGAAACTGAAAACATAGTTACCAAACATAAGTTATGATGAAAAGAGTGAATGTCTCTCTAAATGCATAACAAAGGAAATTTGAATTTACCATGAGTAAACCCTAAGAGAAACCCTAACAAAATCCTAATTTTAAATATAAATAAGGAAAGGAAGTCATACTTACTCATTCTTATCATTTTCATATTTGAATTGAGAAAGTAAGATGTCAAAGAGGGAAGAACTTTGAGTGACATACATTGAGCTCCTGAGACAGTGCCTCACTACCAAACGGTCACTTCATGAGGTTTGTTTGTTTTTATTAGCTCCTGTATATTCCAAATTACTAATTTTGGTAGGCAAGGTTGACCCTGATCCAGTTATGTCGATATTGACCCAAAAAGGTCAACATAAACTAGAAGGTCTTCACCTGATCTAGGATGGGGTCGACCCTGATCCAAAAAGGTTGACCCTTACCTAGGAAAGTTGACCTTGACCTAGGAAGGTCGACCCTGATGTAACTTAGGTTGACCTTGACCTAGTCAAGTTAGATTTATAGATTTGATGATGTATAATGCTGATATGATGTTTGTTTATGCTTATAGGACATGGTCCATCTCTGAGAGAATCCCTTTGGAGAGTTGCTAATGATTTTTAGAGAGAGATTATTTGAGCTAAATGAGGATGAGATGCAACTACTAAGAGACATAGGACTATACTGGGTAGTAGTCCTACCACATATTAGACTATACTAAGCCATGTTATCATCTCTAATAGAGAGGTGAGATGAGGATACATGCTCCTTTCATCTTCCCTCGGGAGAGATTACAGTGACACTGGAGGATGTCTAGAGGATCTTAGGACTTCTGATTCAAGGTGAGACTGTCAGACAAAGAGCACAATGATTTTTTGAGGAGATCCTTATAGATGGAGAGTATTGTATGGGACAAGTTCCATAGATACAAACATGGTCAAATAAGATCCTTTTGTCATCCATACTGTTAGGCCATACACCTTTGGTATGGAGAGTGATGCTTTGTATAGTATCCTTGGTTGTGTTACCCAACATAAAGGGTATAATATTTTCTGCACCTCTTACCCATCTTATACAGAGGATAGAGAGTGATAGGATCATGTTCTTATGGGATCGCAACATATTAGCCTAGCTATACCATGAGCTATGTCAACTAGTGAGATATTAGAGAGAGAGAGAGAGAGAGAGAGAGAGAGAGAGTCTTTCAATATGCACACTCTTGTAGATTTGGTGATTTGAGAATTTTGCATGTACACGTCTATAGGGTGCTCCAGTGATGGTAGATTTGAGTACACCAAGAGTCTTTTCTTATCCTCAGAGAGATTCCTGGCAATTTAGAGATATCCTCTATTGGAGGGTACATCTAGACCATATTCTGAGCACATATGTGATATGGAGATGCTACTGGTAGATGATAGAGAGGCCAGATACACAAATTCCAGATGAGACATTCATAGTGACAGAAGCTACTAGATGGTCATCAAAATCTTATAGTGATTCCATACTATTATGATCAGGTGTTCAGACAGTTCAACCTATTACAGGGAGTCCCTAGAGTAGTACCTCATTATGTACATCCAGTGAGGTATTATTAGAGACTCAATGCCATACACCAACCATTGGTAGCATACATAGAGGATAGTGATGCAGATGAGACATAGGATATAGAGATACCATTAGATGTGACCTATTCAGGTATGAGCTAAGATTACTATTACCCTAATTTTTATGTGCATGCAAATTTGGCTAAAACCTATTCCAAAATCTTTGTTTTCACCTTGCCAAGCATCCTTGAAAATTTCATGATTTTATGATTAGTTTCCTAGCCTCTGCAAATTTTCTTTTTCTGTGGTCTATAGGTCAAAATATTCATAAAACTAGTCATTATAGGCCAAAACCCTAAAAAAACCCTAAGCCAATTTCTATTTTTGAGTTACTTCATCTCGGCCACTTAACTCCTCAAAAACCCATGTGTGCTAATTTTTCATTGGCTGGTCGCTAGTTCTCCAAGTTAGTCAATGATTACCTGTTCCTTTCGATAATTCAGTGAATGCCTTGTTCACATAATGCCCCAGTGTTTCATAGTTAAGTCCTCAATGTTTAGCAATTCAGTGAGTGGTTAACTTCACTTTAGTCATGTGTTTTCTAAGAGGTCCAATGGTCTTTTTATGTGGGGTCCCAGTTAAAAGATCTAATGGCTGTCCAATGATCTGAAGGGTTTGTATCAGAGCATCAGATCATGCACCGACCATTGATTCCATTTCAATGAAGCGCTACAGTCAAGTGGGTCCACTACCATGTTGTCCTACATGGAGGCTTCCTATTGGTCAAGAGGTGGTGACTTGTTTGATTTTTAGAGTAGGACTGATAGACTGTGTCCCTTTTAGATCAATGGTTGGTGTATAATCTCATAGAGTTTTTTTGACACATGAGATAATGCACCGACTGTCGATCTTGATTTGTTGTCATAGCTTCATTTGGTGGGTCCTTTCTTTTTGACGTGCTCACATTCAATTGGTCATTGGGTGCACAACTAGAATATGTCTGTGGGGCCCTGTTAGAGTCTCTGCAGGGATGTCAGAAGAATGAAGATCGGTAGCTAGCATATCTTCACATAGAGGTTTTCTTACACATGTGATCTTATGTTAGCCATCAGATTTTCCAGGTGTTCAAGTCCTATCAGTGGGTCCAATGCCAGGTCAGGGTGATATGCCATCTTCTCATTGGTCGAAGTAAAAGGTAATCTATGGGACTGTGTTGCTAGGTGTGCTAATGTGCTCAAATTTAATTGGCTATAGTGTGATGATGGGGACTCATATGTCAATCTGATGTGTTGTGGGGTCCCAGTTCTGAAAGGATTAGTGGATGGCACATGATCTAAAAGAATATTCAGGGGCCATGAGATCATGTGCTCGTCGTTAGATTGGAATCTAGTTCTCAGTGGGTCCATTGTTAGAGGTTGCCGAGGTGGTTGCTGATGGAGCAACTTAAATGAATAGAAAGGTGACATGTGGTAGCCTGGGCCCAGGGTTAGTAAAGTATTAAGTGACTTTGTGACTAAAGGATTTCTTGCATTCGCTTAATGGAACCAGGGTTAGTTAAAAGACTCAGTGATTCAGCAAAAATCCTTGTTCACTGAATCACTTGACCAGACCAAGGTTAAGAGAAGGATTTCATGAAAGAGAAAAAAGTCTTCAGTCATGTGGTCATCGAATGACTTAAAGGAAGATAGCTCAGGGTGGGTCCAAATATGTTGACATGTTGATTTTCTCAATTCTCATTGGCTGTTGACTTCCATGGTAGTTTTGACTTGTCAAAAGGGCTTTAAAGTTGTTTTCTCAGCATATCATGGTCATTCATTTGTCAGGAAATAAAAGGATATCGATGGTCGCATTTTAAAATGACCGGCTAGCTGTTAAAATTTAAAATTCAAATAGTTTTAAGAGGGTTTTTTCTAGTATTTGATTTGCAAGCCACGAGCAGTGAGGTAGTTAAGAGAATTTATGTCTCCAAGAAATTTGCAGTTAAAGGAAGATGATGAGGAGTTCTAGGCAGCCATCATGGGTCATTTCTTATCTCAGAAGGTACCAATTTGAGCATTCATGGTGAGACTTTGTGAAGGAAAGTTGATGGATCTAGGTTGCTTGTCCGTAGGCAAATGTAGTACATAGATGGGCATGTAAACAAATATTTGATCCACCATGATGTTGCAGAAATACTTTTATGATCAAACTTGTTTGAGTTAGGGTTAGCTATTATTCTAATGAAAAATTCTTTAACCCTAGTCAGATTTTTGACTCCTGCGTGCGTGCAGTTGAGTATGTATATATTTTATTTTTGGAGCTTTTGAGGAGAGAGTTGGACAATTGTAAAAAGAAATTCACCTTTCTTGAGAGTTATCTATGGTATCATTTCTACCCTCTGGCTTATACAGTTGTAAATCTCCCATTGATAATTCAAACATTGCAGAGGTATTTTGTGACAATTCTTCATGTCCCTATGCTTCCTTGTCTGAATTATCTCTTATCAGATTAGAGTATATGATGTTTTTCAGTGATATCTTAGGGTTCCTGATCCCTCTTACTTTCCATAATTGTGTGTGTTATTGTGTTTGATCTAATTTAGATGTTTTGTGGGTATACCTCAGCCCCCTAATAGTCTTGCCTCAATCCTACACCAAGTTGTAGAAGTGAATGTCTGCTTGTAGGTCATAAGTTGTGTCTTATGTTCAGGCCCTCCTATGAAACACTTATGCAAGCCTATTCAATAAGTTGTGACCTACTAGACCTAATTCTTTCATTGATTCCATTCCTCTAGACTAAGATCCAAACCCTAATTTTGGTGTATCACCTAGTAGGTAGTTTGCTTTCAAGTCATTTCTCTTTCCAAGTATTCCTTCTATCCCTTTCCCTCAAAAGATTTACTTTTCATGTTTAGAAGAAAATTAAGGTGATTATCCAAGAGGAACCAGCATAGAACCTAGAGGTCTCATCTCAGTTAGCATAGGCCCCTTAGCCTGGAGATGATTCACATGTTATACTATATTATCAAGACTACGAGAGCTTGAAACAAGGGTGCAAACTTAGTGTATAACAATTTATGGCATGCCCAGTGGGACTCCAAAGAGAAGTTCATTATTGAAGATCATGTTATCTCTGATATGTATATTGCATAATATAGGCTTTTAGAATTCATTCTATCAAATATATCTCATGACTCCACTGATTTCAAAGATCTAGGCCAACCTTGTTTAAGGTTTATGAGAAAGATTGAGACTAGGAGCTCAAGGCCCACTCAATTTTTAGAGTTACCCTCAAAAGGAAGCCATAAAGGTAGGTCAAATCAAAGAACATCCCTTGCAAGGAGATTTCAATCTACACCTCCCAATACTATAGAAAGGAGACCTTTTCCCTTTCATTCTAGAAGAAGAGGTAGATGTCTAACCAGAGATCTATAAGAGGATTCAAATCCAGTAGCAAATACTGGTCATATAGTTGTTAATCTTTAGATTCCAACTCCTACAATGGCTAGATAGTTTTCCTTTGCACCTTTCAACCAAGGGAGTCCATTAGCCTTTTCTAAACATCATGATGTGCCCTTGGTGGCACTTAAAGTATACCTAATTTCACTGGTGAGGGGTAGACAACTGCTTTTGAGCACATAAGAGATGTGACCACCATTTGCAGCATACACAATATTACTCAAGAAGATGTGGCCATAAAATTATTAGCAGCCTCTCTAAAAGGTAAGGCTCTTGAATGGTTTAGAACTCTAACTTTTGGTTCTATTACTTCATGGGATGAGTTAGGAGATGCATTAAGTAAGCATTTTGAGGATAAATTAGATAACTTATCTCTAGTTGAGTAGTTAACAGCTATTAAGAGAGACACTCAAGAGAAAATGATAGATTACAATAGTAGATTCCTCAAAACATGGAATAGAATTCCAGTCTTAGTAAGACCATCAGCTGACCATGCTTTCCTATACTACTTGCAAAGTCTAAATGGTCAAATTTATATCATGATCCAATCCATGGGTGGTACTTCTTTACCCCAAGCTTTTGACATAGCTGTCAGGGCTAAAAATTGTTTAATCCAAGCAAGCATGATTACTAGAAGGCCTCCAATGCCCATTTTTCCTAGCCTTCAGCCCATTGCACCTACACAAGTACCCCCATTTACCCCTATTCCCACCATATTAGCACCTCAGGCTAGTACTAGTGGTGAAGAGCTGAGAACAAGTTTCTCTCAAGAGCTGCAAGAGATAAAGAATAGCTAACAAAGTAGTCAGCAAGAAATGACAAACTTGTTGCAGACCTTGACTAAAGAGGTCACAAATTTGAAGAAGCAAGGTCAAGGAATCAGACCTCCATTTTAGGCACAAGGCCAAGGTCCTAATCAACAATATCAAAATCAAGGATAGCCTTATTAACAAAATAGGTCACCATACCAAGGAGGCTATCAAGGACAAAGACAAAGTTTTAATTAGAGACCATTCCAACCATATAACCTTGCACCTCTAAATTCTACAAATCGAGTGAGGGATATGGTTCCTAATCAAAATAATATGGCCATAGAAAATGAATGGTGTTTTCCTTGTAATCAGCCTCATGATCAGGCTACATGTTCAAATAGATGGATGAACCAAGCTCTAATGGTTCAAAATGCCTCACAAGCTCAATCAGAGGTTTCATCAAGTGGGTCAGTTCCTCAACAAGAATCACAAGAAAATGAGATTGCTCTCTTTAATTGGGAGAAACTAGACTTCAATGGAGTCAATGATGAGGCTAATTTTGTTTCTTATACAAGATCAAAAAAGAGAGCTCAAGACATGGAGAGAGCAGATTCTGGTACTAAGGCCACTACATCTATAGAGCCACTACAACAAGCTAATCCCATCACACCTAAGGAGGTTCTTGTCATCACAAGCAAAGAAGGCCAACATTCTAGAGAAGTGGAGCCCATCATAGTAAAGGCACAATAGAGAGTACACACTATGACACCTTATAACATTGTAGACAACATGAAGAAGGTGAATTTCACCATGTCCATGTGGGACTCTTTGGCTCTTCCAGGACAACCTGAAATTTTGAAGAAGGCCATGACTGAAGTGACAACTCCTCAACCTACAAAAGAAGTGAAAAAGCTAGTGTTGGTTAACACTGATCAAGAAAAGGAGGCCCCAAGTAGCAACTCCAAAGGCAATGCCACAAAAGGTAGGAACTCAAAGCCACCTCCCTTTTATGTATCTCTAATTATTGGAAAATCTTTAGTGCATAATTGTATGGTAGATAGTGGGGCTACTAGCACTGTAATGCCTAAGAAAGTAGCTGACCAATTAGGACTTAAATATGAGCCCTTCCAAAAGAAGGTAACACAAATTGATGGATACTTGGTTAATACTATAGGTGTGGCCAAGGATACCAGTCTAATCCTACATGCTAGTCCTAATTTTTCAATCCTCCTTGATATATACATCATAGATCTCCCTGCATTATTTTCTATATGTCTTTCAAGGGAGTTTACAACCAAGATAGGAGGGTATCTATCTTATGATTGGTCTCACATGCTATTTCATACAAGGTATGGGACTAAGGTCACCATTAAGTCAGAACCATTGGCAACACACCATATAGAACCATATGTGTCCAATACCATCAATGTAAGTTGCCCTATATTTGATGACAGTGACTTCCAAAACATTAGTGAAGCAAGCACAAAGATAGAGAGTATCCCTGATATTCTTCTAGATGAAAGAGCTTTAGAGGCCCAAGAAAATCTAATCTAGGATTTTGGTTTGGGAAGTTATTTGATGCAAGAGAGTGATGCTATATAGCCAAGCCTTTTCAAAGAAGACATTGATTCAGAAGATTAGAGCAATCAGGTTTGCGAACTATTTTTTGATGCAGCTAGAAGTAGAAATGGTTCTAGTGGTGGTGCTATGCTATTGTCCCCAAAAGGAGAAAGGTATTATATTGCCTTTAGATTTAGTTTCTCCTACACTAGCAATACTACAGAGGATGAAAGTCTAGTCAGTGGACTAGAGTGGGCTAGGAAAAGAAGGCTTAAGGCCCTAAAGGTTTATGGTGATAGTGAGTTAGCTGTCAACCAAGTAAGAGGGATAAGTGCAACCAAAAATGACACCTTGAGAGCATATAAACATAGACTTTGGGATGCAATTGAAGATTTTTGTGCTTTCAATATTATTGCTATCCCTAGGAGATTAAATCAAAATGTAGATAGGTTAGCTACTATTGGATCTCAATATGACATCCCAAATAGCATTTCAAAAGAAATGGATCAACATCATATCAAAGTGATTGTCAGAACCTCGATTCCTAATAATGATGTCAATTGGCAAGTGTTTGACAATGATGAACAAATTTTGCAATTCTTGTTTGAAGAAGATGTTTTTTCAGAGCATATCAAAGCAATTGTCAGAACCTCTATTCCTAATAATGATGTCAATTGGCAAGTGTTTGACAATGATGAACAAATTCTGCATTTCTTGTTTGAAGAAGATGTTTTTTCAGAGCATAATCAAGATAGGCTATCACAAAACTATGGTGATCAAGTGATACAATGTAAGTCTAATAAGATGCCTAGAGGTCTTGTCACCTTAGAGACTATCTTCAACAAGGATGATGAAGTTAAGAAGAACAAAGTTGGCCTAGTAGTTCAACAAGAACATTATGTTGAATTGAAGTTGGAACTAGGTAAGGGCTTACAATTTGGGAAAGTGAACACTGATTTGGAAAAGTAGGATTACATCCAATTATTCAAAGAATTCAATGATGTTTTTGTATGGCAATATGAAGACATCAAAGGTTTTGATCCTACCCTTGGTCAAAACACTATTGAATTAGAACCAAATGCCAAACCAGTAAGACAAAAGAAAAGGCCTATTAATCCCAAACTTGAGCCACTTATGCATAGGGAAGTGCTCAAATTAATAGAAAGTAGTATCATCTACCCCATTAAGTATACTAGTTGGGTTTCCAACATTGTTCCTATCAGGAAGAAGAATGGGGAGTTTAGGTTATGTGTTGACTTTAGGGATCTTAACAGGGCCTCTCTAAAAGACCACCATCCATTGCCCTCTATGGAACAAATCTTACAATGTGTCTCTGGATTTGAGAGATTTTCATTATTGGATGGCTATTCAAGATACAATCAGATCCTAGTTAATGAAGAGGATCAATATAAGACTACATTTAAAACCAAGTGGGGAACCATGGTTTATCAAAAGATGCCCTTTGTTTTGTCCAAATGTAGGTGCTACATTTCAAAAGGAAATGGATATGGCCTTTAAGAGCCTCATGTACAAGTTTGTACCGGTCGATCTAGATGAAATATGTGTTGGCAGTCCATGAAGAAAAATTCTTGGGATATGTAGTATCCAAAGAAGAGATCATAGTAGATCCTAAGAGAATTGCAGCCATCTTAGAGCTACCATTACCACATCATAAGAAAAGCCTCCAATCTTTCATAGGAAAGATTAACTTTGTTAGGAGGTCCTTGCCTAACATTGTAGATTTACTAAAGCCTTTGACAGCCATGTTAAAGAAGAGTTCAGCTTTTAGTTGGACCAAAGAAGGGAAAGTCAATTTCCAAGCTATGAAAGAAGCCTTAATAGAAGCCCCTGCTCTCCTAAACCCAAATTTCAATAAGGATTTTATCCTTTATGCTTATGGGGGTCACGATGCTATATCTACAATGCTGACCAAAGAAAATTTAGATGGATTGGAGCAGCCTATTGCTTTCTTTAGCAAAGGTTTAGAAGAGTATGAACAAAGATACTCTTTTTTAGAGAAACATGTACTTGTGGTAAAGAGCCTTAAAAAGTTTAGATATCTATTGACCCATAGAAGGGTACATTTAAAAGTTACTCATCCAAGTGTCAAAGATTTTCTTCTTTCCAAAGACCTAAATGAGAAGAGAGCTGGTTGGATCACCAAGATGATGGAATATGACATAGATGTTCAAACTACCAAGCTAGTTAGAAGAAGAGGTCTTTGTGAGCATTTGGCATCACATGAAACTTCAAAGAAATTAAAAAAAAAACTAGATGCATCTTTGGTGGTGCATTCTATAGAAGGACAAGCCAAGGCAACAAGCTGGTTGCCTAATATGATCAATTATTTGAAGATAGGACAATGTCCTACAGGTTTGGATTCAGCAAAGAGGAGGTATTATAGATTACAATTTGTTCCTTTTGTGCTGATAAATGAAGTTCTTTTCAGAAAGGATCATAGTGGTTTCCTTTTGAGATGCATAGATTCAGAAAAGATAGCTAATGTCCTATTTGAGTTTCATGATGGACCTTCTGGAGGTCACTTTTCTCCTAGGACTACTGCTTTTAAAATCATGAGGGCTGGATACTATTGGTCATCTATCTTTAAGGATAGTTATGAGTATGTGAGAAAATGCATCAAGTGTGCCATGTTTGTAGGAAAAGAAAGGCTTGCAGCCTTGCCCCTACAATCAATCAAAATAGAGCAACCCTTAATGAAGTGTGGCATAGATTTCATTGGTGTGATCAATCCTCCATCTAGTGTAGGACATAGGTGGATAATTACTACAATAGATTATTTCACTAGGTGGATGAAGGTAGTTGCATTAAAAGAATCCAATGAGAGTGTTGTCCTAAGTTTTTATGATGATACAATTCACAGATTTGGCACTCCAAATTCCATAATATCAGATAATGCATTAGCATTCACATTCCTCAAAGTCTTAGAGTGGGTAGTCAAAAAGGGAATTTATCTAAATACAAGTTCAAATTACTACCCCCAAGGCAATGGCTCGGTAGAATCTATTGGATCATTTCCTTGCAGGACCAAACTTGAATCAATAGATGGGCTTGATTCTTAGGGTAGGCACTCAAGTTTGTCAAGAAAAAAATCCAATTGATGAGGATAGAGAACATCCTCCTTCTTCTTTGAGCTCCACATCACTTAGGTAGGTATTGCCTTATCTACACACTCAAGACTCCTCAAGCTAAATAATAGGCCTACAGATAGATTATTGTGGAATAATCTTCAAACCCCCTCACGTAACCTGTACCCCAATGAAGCCAATTCACATGCAATAGAATGAGTCTGAAGACTAGTAAGGACCTCCTATTACTACTACCAACATGAAAGGGAAAGGTATTTGATTTGAATGATTTTAATGTTGGGTTGAAAGGACCCCTGAGATACACTAAGTCTCTCATAGACTAGTGCCTTGTCCAATGGGCCACAGAGTCAAATACCCCATTATAATAGACAACTATGAAACAAGAAAGAAATACATTCTAATATGCTGATGCCTTACACCAATTATACACCATTAATTAGGTCATACTTCAATAATCCACCTGTGTACCCAAATGTGCTATCACCTATTCAAAGGATATTAACTCTCCCCTTAGAAGAGACCCATAAAAAGGCAATACATTAAGCAACATCCACTAGAAGACAAACATGAGATACCCTTGATACCCCAGTTCATACACACCTAAAAACCAATCCCAAACCTAGTTACTTCAACGGAAATAACTCTATTGCAGACACATAGGAAATGCAAATAGAAAGATGGAAACACCCTTGATGCTTCAATCAATAAGTCTAAAATTCAAATGGAGACAATCTGATAATAGTAGAAATATATTGAATCTCGTACATAAGACAAATCAATTACAATGCATATCATATTCTCTGAGCCAAAAAAGGAGAAAAGAGCACCCTATATGTAGAGAAGTAGAGAAAATCCATAGGAAAAGGACCCTTCATGGAACCAGTTCTCCTCAAAAATTTATAGAAGAAGGAACCCTTACAAAATAAAAAATTTCATTACTTATACCCCTAGTCACCTTGGAATCCTCAAAGAGGATGCATCAAGCTTCAGGTGACTAGGGTTAGGGTTTCAACAACTACACCAACCCCAATTACAACAAAAAATCAAAAATCTTAGAGGGAAAACCAAGTACAAGTTTGTGAAATCAAGGATGATCTTCGTGAATGAGAAAAATTGTGAGACGTACAGGAAAATCATCAATTCACCATGCTCATTAATCTGACTAGATCTACAAAATGCCCTGGGCTACCAAAAATATCCATCCCCACATGGTACAGACCCCTGCAGATGATCATGGAACACCTTGGACCACACCGCAATAGCAAGTGCCACCAAACCAATCAAAATCAGTTGTTAAAACCATAAATTCTGGGACTTCCTATCACTGGAACCCTTAGAGAATTCAAATTTGAAATTAAACAGTCATTTCCATGGTGCCAACAACAAATTGATAGTCCACATTTGAAATCAGATCAACTTTAAGTCATAGGCATTAGATCATCCCTTTTCATGGTCTTTATGTCCTTAACTCAACTGCCACCCTTGGGTTAACACTCATCGACCATGCAACAAGGAAAATCCCATTCATGAAGTGAAATATTAACTCACCACTTAACCTCGCAAATAGGCAACCAAAGGAATTTAACTCATCCTAGCCACATCTAGCGAACTAGTGACTAAAGGTCTTCACCAGTTTGCAAAACACTTTATACCACCACTAAAAAAATTAGCGACCATGTGACCACTTGTTTTCTGAATCACCAATTATTTTGGAACACCGCCAATTCTCTTTGTGAATGAGTGAAACCCTTTGGAAATTTGTCGGCCGCTAAACACATTTGTTAGGACCGCCAGACCCCTTTTGTCCCACCTGGGCCCACTTTATGCCACATGTCAATACATCATTCACTGCTACTACTCGGTCATCTCTTACATAGGACTCACCCACCTAAACCTTTGAAAATAAATGATGGGTGTAAGATCTCATGGCTTTGACACAATCGATGAGAACTTACGCCAACCATAGATTTTGTCCCTGTCACTGACCTTTCTGACAACAGCCCCACCCTACTGATTCCTTGCGTCAACCAATAGAACTTGAACAACTCTACACCACCTGGAAAATGGTCCCACTAAGAACATTATGCTGCCTAGAAAATTGAACAGACGGTGCATGATCTCAAAGGCCTGGAAGCTTCCATGAGATCAAGCACTCACCATTGATTTTGAATATTTTGATTTAGATATCGGGCCCTCTTGACAACACATCTAGCTCACACAACGTGGACCAATCATAGCTTGCCATATCAACACTATAATACCTCTCCTATGGTGATACTTAGACTTTGCTGATTTGGACATTTTTATTATGATGGTCATGACTATACATTTACATTTATGTTTTTTGAATGATGATATGATGGATATGCTCATTTATGGTTATCATTTATATGTTTATGAGATTAGAAAACCATCTATTTTTATATGTTTTATGGAACTAACCCAATGATTTGAATCTAACCATTATTGTGATGTTTTATGTTTCATGGATATGTGTCAAATGTGTTTTCATGACTCAGGATGAAGTTGTAGTTACTCACTTAGTTGAGGTCCACACGATGTATCGATCCTGGTCATCTTCTTGCATATATATAATTTGTATATCCATATGTATATATATGTATCTCTTCTTGGTGATGCAAGATTGCAAGTTTTGGGTATCGTCTCCACCTGGCTTCATAGGTCTGAGTGATTGCTCAAAATCCTCAATTGTTTTTGTTGTTATGGAGATATCACCAGGTTCCATAGGAAGAAACTTCATCTTTGATGCTTTTACCCTTAGGTAGGAAGTGCTAAGTCAGTCCCTTGTGTGGATATATTATGCGATCTCTCGGTTTTCTAGTTTTGTGCATCTTGTAGTTAGTTTCTTGTCTTTTGTATTCATTGTGAATGAATTTTTGAGTATAGTGGTTCTAGTTGTCTTTATGGTACGTTCAATTCTATTAGTAGATTACTGACGTGAATTTGAGGGTATGATTTAGTAATTTATCTTTATTATTAGCTACTTATGTACTAGCAGATCTTGTTAGGAACAAGTTAGTATGTGATTGAAATATGTGATTTTAATATCAATAATAATAAAGAATTTTATGGTATTATCTTTATAATATCCATAATAACAAAATGTCTATGGCAATAAAAATAAAAATAAATATTTTTAATAATAGTGGTATGTTTCACCTTGTATATATATCACTATTGCATTTTGTAAAGAATATGGATTAAGTGTGTAAATAAATAATATGCTTTGTAATAATAATATTATGTTTGCAATAATATTTATAATAATAATAATATATGTACACATATGCATATGCATACATATATTTATATAATTATTGGTGCTTAAGTAATTATCACATTCTATTAATGAATAATTAGATTAGTTAATGATATGGTTGTAAATAATAATTATTATTATTAACTTCCCTAAAGTAAAGGAAACATAAATTTGATTACGGTAATAGATTATAGTTTTATTAAAAGTTTATTTATCCCTTTACGAGAATTGTTTTACTAACTATATTGTTAACGGATAAACGGTGGATAGTTGCATCAGTTGGAGTACCTGTGCAACTACTCTACAATCTATATATAGGAAACACTTCCTGTGTGAGGGGGAGTTGTAAGAGAGTTGTTTCGAGAAGAAGATAACAAGATTAGTATTATGCTAGTAGGAATATTGTATTTGTGAGGAGAGAAATTCATCATTCTCTGAGAGTGGCATTTGGTTATTTTCAGAAGAGGCTGGAGATTGTACCCAAGAGGATTTGAAGGAGTGCTGAAAGGATTGAGAGGATTGGACTGGTCTTCATCAACCAAATCTCTACAGGACTCCAGGTTGGAATTCATCCTGAGAGTTATCTCTCCTTTGTGATATGAAAACATGAAAATCTAGTTAAATTTTTCTCTGTATATTCATTGTTGATATAAATTACAGAATGCTATGTTTTATATATATATATCATTGTCCCTGTATTAGTGATTTGAAGAGTAGGAACAGGTTGAATGGATTTATTTCCTGTATTGAGTATAAACAAATATTTATGTATTTATAGGAGGTTGTAGGGTCCTTAGCATTTTCCTTGTATTTCCTCTCTTATCCAGAATGTCCATGAGTTCTTTGAGGCTTTAGAACTTCTCTTTCAAACCTATAGTTTCATATTTTTCTTTGCACCACTTTTCTTTTCCCAGATCTAGAATAGATATGTTGGATAGATAGGATGGATTGATGGGCCATTTCTGAAGGGAAACTAGGAGATCTCAAATGGGTCATGCTCAGATTAGGCAACCCTAGTTCTCATAATGCCCAGTTTTACCCGCAAGCCAAAGTTGACAGTCATATTTTATAGTTTTTGGCAATCAGTTAGAGATGACCGAGTAAGTCAGTGGTGACCAAGTAAGTTAGTGATGACCGAGTAAGTCAGTGATGACCGATTAAGTTAGTGATGACCGAGTAAGTCAGTGGTGACCGAGTAAGTTAGTGATGACTGAGTAAGTCAGTGATGACTGAGTAAGCTAGTGATGACTGAGTAAGTTAGTGGTGACCGAGTAAGTTAGTGGTGACCAAGCAACTAGTGTCAGCTAAGCAGACTGTGTTTACTGACCAGACTGTATGAACTGAGTAGATTAGTGTTAACCGATGAAAATAGGATTGAGGCTTTATACAATTAAAACATTTAAGTATAAGTTTACATACTTTAACTTATACTTTAAGTTATACTTGTATAAAGGGTTTAGGTACCTTTTGGATTGATTGGGATAGGTTTCAACTTCCTAGGAGTTAAGTTGTAACTTTTAATTTTTAGATTTTTAATAAAATCAGACTTAGTCAAATTTCAGGCTTCGTCAAATATCAAGTAGTATGAAGTTCATGGAACATTATCTTTTGGTATATGGAACTTTGAGTAAATCGTAAATGTGTTCATTCCTTGTTTGGTAGAATTTATGTTCAGTGCGTTTGGATGCCTTAATAGGGTTAGGATGTGTGTAGGAAGCATTTTAGGGTTTAGGGTTGTCTAAGAAGATCAAGACCATTCTAAACATCCTTAAACGTTCCTAATTTCCCCTAAAACATCAATAAACTATCTTATTATTTTCTACTCTTTGATGCAGTCTTACAAATGTGTTTATGATATGTTTTTACTATGTATATAATGTGGTTGCGATATGTGGGTTAAGGGTAGAAAACCTAACGACACCTAGTGAGTGGCTCTCAGTGTGGGGCTGAGGCCCTAAGTGGCTAGTACCAGGATAACTGACTGAAGAGTTATTTTAACAAGTGATAATTTAATTAAAACTTATGTGAATGGGTTCCAAAATGTAAAAAGATTAAATGTACCTCACCCATGCCATTAGTGCTAGTAAAGGCTATGGATGGGAGTGGGAGAAGGTGCCTATGCATAGGTATGATCAAATGGTGCTTGTCTGTATGAAAGGCATTCAGTTCTGCATGTGCCTACTTGGGGGCTGAGGCCTAGAGTGGCTAGTACTAGGACAACCCAAGGGGTGACGGCTATGTGATGACACTCACTTAGGTTGTTTCTTAGAGTTTCTACCAATCCTTAGAACCTATTTCAGGAAAGATTTATACTTGGGCTTTCTTTTCATTTGTTATTTGGGAAAGGTAACCCGACCCTAGGTTTGGCCTAGCTATTCCTTCTTTCTGGACCTTGGTGTTTATCTCCTAGCACAGGGGAGTGAGCCTTTGGGTGTCCACATGGTTGGGTGGTAAACATTTTATCAAGGTATATTTTGTGGATGCAATGTTTGATGATTCATGCTTGCTTATGTACCAGTTTTTGAAGAATAAAGGCTTTGTAATTATCTTTCATGATGTAAAGTTATTGTTACCTCCTGAGTGGAGATGAATGTAATGTAATCATTGATGTAATTCAAAATTATGTATTTGAAATGGGTAGACTTAGGAAAAAGGGAAAAAGGGGATGTGAACTTTATGTATAAGATGTATGTTGGAAAAGAAAATGATTTTTAGTTAAGTAGTATGATTTTAATTAGTGATGATTCAAGGAAAGGCTATTGAAGAAAAAATGTAATATTTGTAATGTATCAAATGATTTAGATGATTCTATTTGATTTAAAGGTTATATTGTTCATAAAGAATACTTAGGAATATAGATGATTTTAAATGGAAAATTGAAATGAAAGTACTTTGTAGTTCTTAATAAAGAATCTTATAGTGATATGATGTAATTTGCTTTGAGAAGTATATCTTGTTGTTAGTTTACTTAATGGACTTAAATGAATCATGTATTAAATAGAAGGGAACCTTGGGAGGAAACTAAGTTTAAGTTTTGTTCATATAATTGTTTTAAAAATTCAAATTTTTTCATAAATCATTACTTAGGTTTTTCTTTTATAAAGAGAATATTTGTTCTCTTCCTCAGTTCCCTTGTGGGGCATGACAAGCACACCTAGCAAGTGGACCTACCACACTTCATCCCCTCTGAGAAAGATTGAATCGATGGATGGTGCATGATCTTAAGCCTCTAATAGATCCCATAAGTTCATACGCCCATCGTCGATCGACTGACAGAATCAGGACCCTCTGATGCATTCAGAAACTAGGTCCCACTAACAACTACCAACATGTTAATACATGGACCAATAAGATGCCACCAACTATGCTTACATGTTATTTTGGACCCACTTGTATTGAAAAGTTACGTCATAAATGAAATCGACGGCCGTCTTAAGTTCACAAGCCTCTGACACATCTCATGAGAAGATATGCCCACCCTTTGATGGACATGGTGTTAGAGAGCCGGGCACAGGAAAATACAAAGCTGAAACATCAGGAAGTATTAAAACAGTTAGACTTAGGAAAAATTAAAATACACTGGGCACTAGGAACATAGGAAAGATTAAAGCGCAGGGACATAGGAAAACTTAAAGGGGACCCCACTAACACATGATAAACCTAACCGTGAACATGGTAAAGTGGTCTCTAATAAGCACATGCAGATTAGGAACTTTAGTGGCTAGTAAAGGTAACTTAAAATTAGAACAGGGCGAAGGTAGACTGTAGGAAATTTCAATACAATGGCTAGATTTTTGAAATTTTGACAAGGGTTTCTAGGCCAGAGACCAGGAAAAACACAGCAGGGACTAGGGGAAAAGACTAGGAGCCATGAAAATTTTGTGCACACTAATAGTGGCTCTAGTTGGGGATGATGGGCAACTTGTGTCCATACAAGAATTCAGATCTCTAGGAAAAGTAGACCACCTACTGGAAGAAGGGCACAGAGACCTAAAAAAGAACCACAGGAAACACACCAGGGAAAATATGAAGGGAAACTATATACAAAGTGTACACATTTTTTACAAAAAGCCTAAAACCTCAAAACTTGAACCAACCTTTTCCCCTATCAAAAATATAGTTTTCACTTCTTTCTTCTTGAGGTAAACTAGATACTTTATTCCCATTTGTTTCACCAGGCATATCAATACTTTCAATCAGACCTTTAGGCAAAAAAAAAAAAATCTTCACCTCCATAGTGCATGTAAAAACTTGGAATACTCTCATTATCCTACTCACTATGAAAGTAAAACTCAGCATGCCAATGAATACTATCATCAAATTGAAATTGTTCCTTCTCCACTGATTCATGTATGCCATCAATCTAAAATGCAAAAGTCACATACTTTATCTAATAAAAATCCTCATTCATACCTTGACTTTGCATATCCTCAAGTGTAGCTAGTTGGAGTTCAAAAGAATAATCAAGTTTATACTCACACATGTCATTATTATCAAATTCTACAACATTTGAGACCTCCATGTGTTCTTCAAACAATCGGTTGATAATTCCATGTAACACTCCTTGTTGCACATTATGACAAAAAATGGGCTGATCATCATCATAGTCCTTATCATATAAAGCATTAGAAAACACTTTAAACTCAATACCCATTTCATCTCCATGGAGATTCTTAGCACACAAAGAAAAATTAGAACTATATGAAGATTCATAGTCAATATCACTTACCAAGCATATAGTGTCCACAATTATATCTTCTTCATTATCTTGTTTAGGAAAACCATCATAGAAAAACCATGGTTCACTCCTAAACTCTCTATTGTATGCTGCAACCTCATTTTACAATACAGGGCCATTAGATAACCTTTTACTCAGATCTTCATGTTCATCCTCACTGACATCACATTGAATTATCACTTCTTTATCTTAAAACTTTGAGGACAAATCACTCTCAACATCCTCATACTCAAGCAGATTCACACAATGTACAAATTGAGATGCACTATCAATTTCAGATTTAGAAAATGAAAACATACCTTCACTAAGAAAGGAGTGTTCACTTCTATCATTACTTTCTTCCTCCCATGTTGCATCTAACTCATATGAAGACACCTCCACATCACTTCCTTCATCACTCTCGCTTGAGTAACCACTTTCAGCACTATGTTCCTCAGACTATGACTGATATGCCTGTGAATCACATTCCTCATCTTGTGTAGCAACTTCAGACTCATCATTAGAGACATAATTTTCAGCCTCTTCATTTGTATGATATTGAGACATAGAAGAAACAACATCATTCCTAGGAGCATTAGAAAAATCATGCTTATAATCAAAACTACAAGAATTGACTGTAGTAGCTAATTCACAACTAAAAATACCATCACACTGCTCAATTCTACCAAGGTCTAGAATATGTCTTACTGTTGTAGCATCCTGAACACATGTCTCATCAGTAGCAAAAGACTCCACAACATTTATACACATATCTTGATTTGACATTTCAAATTGATTACAGACTACAGTATGAGTGTTGATACACTCATTTGGAGTTGTGGTATCAACACTAAATTCTTCTTTTCTTTCATATTCATTATCTTGGCACACACTCATGGCAAAATGACCTCTGGTCAATCCATATTTCAAATTGTTTTCAATGTCCATCGCAGTTATAAATGCCTGATATAATGACCTAGGTTCTTTATCCCTTAGCAAGTAGTTCATTTTCTTACTGAATGCATCAAAGTAGACATTCATACATACTTGATCATTGGGTCTATAATTTTCAGGGATATTATTCAATACTTTAGCAAATCTGATATTGAAATGAGGAACAAGCTCATCATTCTCAATATGAATCTTTAAAAACTTATCATAGGAATCAGATATGCTTACCCTTTCTCCAAATTGCTCCATGAAGGTCGAATGCATCTCACTCCAAGATGAAATTGAACATGCTAGTAGAAAAGAGAACCAGTCTCTAGCATCACCTTCTAAAGTTTGAACAAACAATTTCATCCATAGGTCTTCATGGAAAACATCAAAATCACACATTACATTAACAAAGCATTGAACATGTTTCCTTGCTAACTGATGTTGGTCCCTATCATACTTTGGTAAATATCTCATGATTCCATCAGGGATCTTATTAGGGAAACTAGGTATGCCATCATAACAAAATGGTACATATCCTCTAACAAAAGAAACTCTATGAACATCCATCACTAGCTATAGCTTTTGCACACCTACTTGAAAATCTTCAAGACTAATGATAGAAAATCTATACTTGAAACTAATCTTCTTTTGTCACTAAACCCTTCCTACATACTCCACACTTTATTCCTTTCTTAGTGCTTGATCACTTAATAAGGAAACATTTTAGATCTTTGAGAAATACCTGAGAGTTTTGTAGCAGAAGACTTTGTTGACTGGAAGGCAGGGCAGATCTAGAGCTTATCATGCAGCTCCATCAGATTCTTTGTTTGTAGAGTCACCACCTCCTTGAAGAGGAAATTTTTTTACCTTTCTTTTTACCTCTTCCAATCAACACAAAACTACACCAGGATAACACACTGTCTATCAGGAACTACACTGATCAAATAGAAACTTTAGAGTTGCCACTCAATACATATTGAGAAGATATTAGCAAATGCTTTATTTTTGTATCTAACTCTTTCCAATGGCTCCCTAGCAAAGTCCCCATTTTGTTGGATTATTTCCTTGCAAGACCAAACTTGAATCAATATATGGGATTGATTCTTAGGGTAGGCACTCAAGTTTGACAAGAAAATAGTCCAATTAATGAGGATAGAGAACATCCTCCTTCTTCCTTGAGCTCCACATCACTTAGGTGGGTATTTCCTTATCTACACACTCAAGACACCTCAAGATAAATAATAGGCCTACAAATAGATTATTGTGGAATAATCTTCAAACCCCCTCAGGTAACCTGTACCCCAATGAAGCCAATTCACATAAAATAGTCCTACTTGCATAGAATGAGTCTAAAGACTAGAAAGGACCTCCTACTACTACTACCAACATGAAAGGGAAAGGTATTTGATTTGAAAGATTTTAATGTTGGGTTGAAAGGACCCCTGAGATACACTAACTCTCTCATAGACTAGTGCCTTGTCCAATGGCCCACAGAGTCAAATACCCCATTATAATAGATAGCTATGAAACAAGAAAGCAATAAATTCTAATATGCTGATGCCTTACACCAATCATACAACATTAATTAGGTCATACTTCAATAATCCATCTATGTACACAAATGTGCTATCACCTATTCAAAGGATATTAACTCTCCCCTTAGAAGAGACCCATAAAAGAGCAATACATTAACCAGCATCCACTAGAAGACAAACATGAGATACCCAAGATACCCTAGTTCATACACACCTAAAAACCAATCCCAAACCTAGTTGCTTCTGTGAAAACAACTCTATTGTAGACACATAGGAAATGCAAATAGAAAGATGGAAACATTGTTGACACTTCAATCAATAAGTCTGAAATTCAAATGGAGACAATCTGATAATAGTAGAAATATATTGAATCTCATACATAAGACAAATCAATTACAATGCATATCATATTCTCTAAGCTAACAAAGGAGAAAAGAGCACTGTATATGCAGAGAAGTAGAGAAAATCTATAGGAAAATGACCCTTCATGGAACCAATTCTCCTCAAAAATTTGTAGAAGAAGGAACCCTTACAAAATAAAACATTTCACTACTTATACCCCTAGTCACCTTGGAATCCTCAAAGAGGATGCATCAAGCTTCAAGTGACTAGGGTTAGGGTTTCAACAACTACACCAACCCAAATTACAACAAAAAATCAAAAATCTCAAAGGGAAAACCAAGTACAAGTCTATCAAATCAAGGATGATCTTCATGAATGAGAAATTTTTTGAGAAGTACAGGAAAATCATCAATTCACCATGCTCATTAATCTAACCAAATCTTCAAAATGGCCTAGGCCACCAAAAATATCCATCCCCACATGATACAGATCCCTACAGATGATCATGGAACACCCTGGACCACACCGCAACAACAAGTGCCACGAAACCAATCAAAATCAGTTGTTAAAACCATAAATTCTGGTACTTCCTATGTCGGAACCCTTAGAGAATTCAAATTTGAAATTAAATAGTCATTTCCATGGTGCCAATAGCAAATCAGAGGTCTACATTTGAAATTAGATCAACTTTAAGTCACAGCCATTAGATCATCCCTTTTCACGGTCTTTATGTCCTTAACTCAACTGCCACCCTTGGGTTCACACTCAGTGACCATGCGACAAGGCAAATCCTATTCATGAAGTGGAATATTAACTCACCACTTAACCCTAAAAACATGCAACCAAAGGAATTTAACTTATCCCAGCCACATCTAGCAAACTAGCGACTGATGGTCTTCGCCAGTTCATGAAACACTTTATACCACCACTAAAAAAATTAGCAACCATGCGACCACTTGTTCATTGAATTGCCAATTATTTTGGAGCATCACCAATTCTCTTTGCGAATGAGTGAAACCCTTTGGAAATTTTTTGGCCACTAAACACATTTGTTAGGACTACCAGACCCCTTTTATCCCACCTAGGCTTGCTTTATGCCACATGTCACTACATCATTCACTGCTGCTGCTCAGTCATCTTTGACACAAGACCCACCCACCTAAGCCTTTGAAAATGAACGACGGCCATAAGATCTCACGGCTCAGACATAATCAATGAGAACTTATGCCAATTGTAGATTTTTTCCCCATCACTGACCTTTCTGACAATAGCCCCACCCTGCTGATTCCTCACGTCGACCAATAGAACATGAACAACTCTACACCACCTAGAAAATGGTCCCACTGAGAACATTATGCCACCTGGAAAATTGAATGGATGGTACATGATCTCAAAGGTCTAGAATATTCCATGTGATCAAGCTACCACTGTTGATTTTGAATCTTCCAATTTAGATACCAGGCCCGCCTGACAACATGTCCAGCTCACACAATGTGGACCAATCACAACTTGCCATATCAGCACACTTGGCAAGTGGACCCACCGCACTTCATCCCCTCTAAGAAATATTGAATCAATGGATGGCACATGATTTTAAGCCTCTGACAGATCCCATAAGATCATACTCCTACTATCAATTGACTGATAGAATCAGGACCCTCTGATGCATCTAGAAACTAGGTCCCACTAACAACTACCAACGTGTTAATACATGGACCAATAAGATGCTACCAACTGTGCTTACATGTTATTTTGGACCCACCTGTATTGAAAAGTTACATCATAAATGAAATTGATGACCATCTCAAGTTCACAAGCCTCTAACACATCTCATGAGAAGATACACCCACCATCGGATGGAGATGGTGTCAGAGAGCCAGGCCCAGGAAAATACAAACTTGAAACATTAGAAAGTATTAAAATAGTTGGACTTGGGAAAAATTAAAATACACTGGGCGCTGGGAGCTTAGGAAAGATTAAAGCATAGGGACATAGGAAAAATTAAAGGGGACCCCACCGACACATGAAAAACCTAACTACGAACATGGTAAAGTGGTCTCTAATAAGCACATGTTGATTTGGAACTTTAGTGGCTAGTAAAGGTAACTTAAAATTACAACAGGGCCAAGGTAGACTGCAGGAAATTTTAATACAATGGCTAGATTTTTTAAATTTTGACAAGGGTTTCTATGCCAAAGACCAAGAAAAACACTACAGGGACCAGGGGAAAAGACCAGGAGCCATGAAAATTTTGCACGTACTAACAGAATCAACAAACAAGAACTTGATTAGGATAATCAAGAAGACTCTACAAGACAACCAGAGGGATTGACATACTAAACTGAGGTCTGCCTTATGGCTAGACAGAATTACTCCAAAGAAGATCATTGGGAATTCTCCTTATGTGTTAGTATATGGAAAAGAGGCCAACTTGTCCATCTCAACTGAATTACCAGCTTTGGACTTGGCCACTCATTATACCCTATTTGATGAAGGAGATCCCTTGCAGATCAGATATGCTCAGTTGATGGAGTTGGAAGAGATTAGAGACAAATAAAAGTAGAATGTGGAATTCCATTAGATCCAAATGAAGAAAAGTTTTGATAAAAGAGCCAGGATCAAAAATTTCAAAGTTGGAGATGTAGTTCTCAAATGGGATGAATTCAGATCCAAGCCTGGTAGACATACCGAATTTGATTCATTTTGGGGTGGACCTTTTGTTATAATAGAGTGCAAAGGGTCTAATGCTTTTCAACTATCAAATCTTGAAGGAGTTGCCTTGCCAATCTCTGTAAATGGATTCCACTTGAAGCTCTACTTTGAGGTTAATCCCTCTCTGTAAATTCTTGTAATTATGTGTTTTTTCTTCTTTCTTTCCCTATTTTCTAGGTTAGTTTCTTGCTTTCCAAGAAGTGCTCATGCACAAGTTTATTCTTCTAGTTCCAGTTTTGCCTCTCTGTCCAAAGTTTTGTGTTCCTAAGATGACCCCATGCCCAATGAATATTTTAAGGCCACTAATCTATGTCTAAGAAGCTGATATCCAGCAGAAATTGCCAAAATGTTACCTTAATTTTTATGTGCATGCAAATTTGGCTAAAACCTATTCCAAAATTATTTTTTTCACCTTGCCAAGCATCCCTGAAAATTTCATGATTTTATGATTGGTTTCCTGGCCTCTGCAAATTTTCTTTTTCCCTAGTCTAGAGGTCAAAAAATTCATAAAACTAGCTGTTATAGGTCAAAACCCTAAAAAAACCCAAAGCCAGTTTCTATTTTTGAGTTATTTTATTTTGGCCACTGAAGTCCTCAAAAACCCATGTGCGCTAATTTTTCATTGGTTGGTCACTAGTTCTCCAAGTCAGTTGGTGGTTACCTATTCCTTCTAGTGATTTAGTGAATGCCTTGTTCACATAATACCCCAATGTTTCATAGTTAAGTCCTCAACGGTTAGCGATTCAGTGAGCAGTTAACTTCCCTTCAGTCAGGTGTTTGCTAAGAGGTCTAGCAATCTTTTTATGTGGAGTCCCAATTAAAAGATCTAACAGCTATTTGATGATCTGAAGGGTTTGGGTCAAAGCATCAGATCATGCATTGACCATCGATTCCCTTTCAATGAAGTGCTATAGTCGAGTGGGTCCACTACCACATTGTCCTACATGGAGGCTTCCTATTGGTCAAGAGGTGGTGACTTGTCTAATTTTTAGAGCGGGCTCAGAAGACTATGTCCCTTTTAGATCAACAGTTGGTGTATAATCTCATGGAGTTTTTCTGACACATGAGATTATGCACCGAATGTCTATCTTGATTTGTTGTAAGAGCTTTGTTCAGTGGGTCCTTTCTTTCTGATGTGCTTGCATTCGATTGGTCATTGGGTGCACAGCTAGAATATGTCAGTGGGGCCATGTCAGAGTCTCTGTAGGGATGTCAGAAGGATGAAGATCGACAACTAGCATATCTTCACATAGAGGTTTTTTGACACATGTGATCTTATGCTAGCTATCAGATTTTCCAGGTGTTCAAGTCTTGTCAGTGGGTTTAATGCCAAGTCAGGGTGATATGTCATCTTCTCATTGGTTGAAGTAAAAGGTAATCTGTGTGACTATGTTTCTAGGTGTGCTGATGTGCTTGAATTAAATTGGCTATTGTGTGATGATGAGGACTCATCTATTAGTTTAATGTGTCATGGGGTCCTAGTTCTAAAATGATCAGTGGCTGGCGCATGATCTAAAAGAATATTTGGGGGCCATGAGATCATGTGCTTGCCGTTAGATTGGAATCCAGTTCTCAGTGGGTCCATTGTCAGAGGTTGCCAAGGTGGTTTCTGATGGAGTGGCCAGAATGAATAGAAAGGTGATGTGTGGAAGCCTAGACCCAGGGTTATTAAAGTATTAAGTGGCTTAGTGACTGAAGGATTTCTTGCATTCGCTTAATGGAACCAGGGTTAGTTAAAAGACTCAGCGATTCAATGAAACACCTTTTTCATTGAATCACTTGACCAAACCAAGGTTAAGAGAAGGATTTCATGAATGAGAAAAAATTCTTCGGTCATTTGATCGCTGAATGACTTAAAGGAAGATAGCTCAAGGTGGGTCCAAATATGCTGACATGTCAATTTTATCATTTCTCATTGGCTCCTGACTTCCATGGTGGTTTTGACTTGTCAGAAGGGTTTTAAAGTTATTTTCTTAGTGTATCATGGCTATTCATTTGCCAAGAAATAAAAGGATATCAATGGTCATGTTTTCAAATGACCAGCTAGCCGTTAAAATTTCAAATTCAAATAGTTCTAAGAGGGTTTTTGCTAGTATTTGATTTGTAAGTCATGAGCGGCGAGGTAGTTCAGAAAATTTATGTCTCCAAGACATTTGTAGTTAAAGGAAGATGATGAGGAGGTATAGGGGGCCATCATGGGTCATTTATTATCTTAGAAGGTACCAATTTGAGCAATCATGGTGAGACTTTATGCAGGAAAGTTGATGGATCCAAGTTGCTTGTCCGCAGGTAAATGTAGTATAGAGATGGGCACGTAAATAGATATCTGATCGGCCATGATGTTGCAAAAATAATTTTATGATCAAACTTGTTTGAGTTAGGGTTATCTATTATTCTAATGCAAAATTATTTAACCCTAGTTACCTTTTTGACTTTTGCCTGCATGCAGTTGAGTATGTATATATTATATTTTTTGAGCTTTTGAGGAGAGAGTTGGACAATTGTAAAAAGAAATTCACCTTTCTTGAGAGTTATCTATGGTATCATTTCTACCCTCTATCTTATATAGTTGTAAATCTCCCATTGATAATTTGAACATTGCAGAGGTATTTTGTGACAATTCTTCATGTCCCTATGCTTCCTTGTTTGAATTATCTCTTATTGGACTAAAGTATATGATGTTTTTCAGTGATATCTTAGGGTTCTTGATCCCTCTTATTTTTTTTAATTGTGTGTGTTATTCTGTTTGATCTAATTTAGATGTTTCATGGGTATACCTTAGCTCCCTAACAGTCTTGTCTCAATCCTACACTGAGTTGCAGAAGTGAATGTCTGCTTGCAGGTCATAAGTTGTGTCTTATGTTCAGGCCCTCCTATGAAACACTTATGCAAGTCTATTTAGTAAGTTGTGACCTACTAGACATAAGCCTTTCATTGATTCCATTCCTCTATACTAAGATCCAAACCCTAATTTCAGTGTATCACCTAGTAGGTAGTTTGCTTTTTAGTCATTTCCCTTTTCAAGAATTTCTTCTATCCCTTTCCCTCAAAAGATTTACTTTTCATGTTTAGAAGAAAATTAAGGTGATTATCCAAGAGGAACTAGCCTAGAACCTAGAGGTCTCATCTCAATTAGCATAGGTCCCACAACCTGGAGATGATTCCCATGTTATACTAGGTTATCAGGACTACAAGAGCTTGAAACAAGAAAGCAAATTTAGTGTATAACAATTACATATTGGAGTCTATAGGGGAGCCACCCCATCTTCCCTGAGGATTATCCTACAGGTGATCTAGGCCTTTCAAAGAGGACACATAGGTATAGTGGTAGAGAAGAGGAGGATGGTGATCTCAGAGATGAGGAGGAGCACATCTCTGAGGGAGACCGCATGGAGGAGGAGAGAGCAGAAGAGAGAGCATAGGAGATGCCCCCAGCTAGTGATATTGGTGTGGATGCACATATTTTTCACACATCAACATTAAGATCACTATGGCCTCTACATGCCCACATAGAGACACCACTACCAAGGCCTATACATAGTGAGCATGGAGAGAGTAGTCACTCCATGCCCCCACCATCTAGACACTTTAGTCACATCTAGGAAAAAGATCTAGGTATGCAATATGAGATATGATTAAATATTTAACTTAATTTGAGATGAAAAGGAACTATATTGATAAATGTATTTTCATTCTGCATCTAGCATAGAAGACTAGATGAGCTTTGTATTTGAGGTTATGAAGGAGACATGTATATCTTACCAACAACTAGCCGGTGAGTGAGAGTCTTCCATTGGCCATAGAGATCCTGATAGGCATGCCGACATCTTTACATGTGTCCAACAAGAGCTGAGGCTATGTAGAGAGAGATAAGAGAAATTGATAGATGACCTACAAAGGGCCTAGGAGTGCATGTGTGATATGAGCATATCCAGGAGCCACACACAGATACACAAATCTACATCTTCCTATCATAGACCAGAGATATCTAGGAGTTATTGGTCATTAGAGCATAGTGATAGATGTAGTGATAAATAGGGCCATGGGCCACATATGTATCAAAACTTGAAAAAAAGTTTATGAATGAAAAAATTTCTCTACCAATTATTTCTATGTTTGATTACTATATTTTCATCAATATAAAACTTAACTAAAAGAAAGTAGGTGCATAAATATATTCAAAATTTAAGTTTGGTGAAACTACATTACCTATAAAACAAACATAATTATTTTATAAGGAATACATAAATGCACAAGGAAAGAAAGAAGGAATATAAGGATAATAATGTTTGAGATGCATAATATTAATAGGTTCCTTAAAAGAAACACCATCCATATCAGAAAGTTTATAAGCACCAAAACCAAATTCTTCAATGACAACAAATGGTCCAAGCCAATTAGGGCCAAACTTTCCTTTTTCGCTAGGTAAAGCATTCACATTTTGTTGATTCTCATATAGTTCTAAATCACCAATCGAAAATGTTCATTCAATTACCTTATGATTATATTTCTTATGAAGAAATTTATGATAAGACTTTATATGTTCTAACACATGTATTTGTTGTTCATCCAACATTTCTAGCTCTTGTAAGCGTTGTTCATGAAAAGTATCTATTGGTGAGTTCCCTTTGATCTTCACCTTGTAGATTTATACTTTGATGGATAACTTTAATATAAATTTGACTCTATCACCACTCCAAACTCTATAAGGAAGAGGGCCAATTAACAAGGATCAACAATGAGATCCTCCTACACTTTGAGCCTTGATTCTTAGGTGGGTGTACCCTTGACTCACTTCTCCAAAGGAGTTTCAAAACAATATACCATTATACCCTTTACTAACTAATTGAAAGATTTTATCATTTAAATGTGTGTGTGTGATTGATGATGAACAACCTCCAGAGAATGGACCAGTTCCTTAACCAAGGGCAAAGAGTCACCCAATAACATATATCAACTAAACCCTAACTTAAACACACTTGAATTTAGTATAAGTGCTTTGCCTATTATCCTTCTCACTCACATATCAGGACATCAAATCCTTCTCTAGCCATGAACTCACTAAAACTACCTAAAAGACTTTAATCCTAACTCTGTTAGGAACTCAAAGATAATCTCAAAATACTCTTTGTTTACCATATGATAACACACTTTGTGAAATTAACATATATGAGCTCAAGAACAAAATAAGAAGACATACACAAACATGAGATTGGAATCCAAATGTATTGTCATTAAAATTTGCAAGATCAATACATTATCAAACAATAAAATACATGGAAACAAACCCTCAATCCAAGCTCTCCATGCTCAGTAAATTAACATCAACAATCAGGGACCAAAAAGAAATTTTTGGAACCCTCACTAAGTAAAAAATGCTACAATATATACCCCCTAGTCATCTTGGAAACCCAAAATAGGTTGCAACAAGCTACAGATGACTAGGGTTAGGGTTCCACCCACTGAAACAATAGAATTAGTCAAAAATTAAATGTAGGGGAAGAAACCCAGGCAACCAGGAGAAGACAAATCCTAGAGTGATCCTCAATCATGACAATACCACTGAGAAAGTACTGAGAACCATGAAAATGCACAATTTTTTAACCAATTTGGCCACCTACATCATGCCTCAAGCACAAAGGCCATAGTACAGACCCCTACAAATGATCATGGAACACCCTAGACCACACTGCAATAGTTGGCAAAACCAATTCTACCAGATCTTGTTGTGAAAGCATTCAATTTTGGTCCTATTTGTCGCTAGAAACCCTCAGAAGATTTGAATTTGAATGGAAATAGTTATTTCCAAGCACTAGCAACAAATCAATGGTTAACATTTGAAATTAGGTCAACTTTATATCGCATCTGTCAGATCCCTTTATTTCTTGGGTTTTACATCTTAACTCAAAAGCTATCCTTGGGTTTACCTCTAGTGAACATGCAACAAAGCATTTCTTTATTCCCAAGATGAAAAATTAACTCACCACTTAACCTCACAAACTGGTGAAGAAAGGAAAACAAACTTACCCCGGTTACATTTGGTGAACTGGCGACAAAGGTTTTCACCAGTTTGTAGAACATTTTTTACCTCTACCAATTCATTTAGCGATTGCACAAACTTTCTTCACTGAATCACCAAACCTTTTAGAACACCACCATTTTATTACCCAAATGAACGAACCCCTTTGAAAATTTGTCAGGCCGCTAAATACCTTGTCCAAACCACCAAAAAGATAGAGAAACTTTACTTGGCCTGCATCAAGAAGATTGATGGTTCTCTCATCTTCACATAGACCTCCAAGATTCCTTTAGATCATAAGACAACTGTTGGATAAAGAATCTTACCCTACCCTGACAACCCTCTGATAGGATATGAAATCAATGGTCAGCGTAAGATCTTAAACCTCTAACACAACTCATAAGAACTTATGCCAACCATTGATTTACTAACAACACTAGGACCCTTTGACACATCTAAAAACTAGGTCCCACTAAAAAATGCCAAGTCATTACCTTGTGGACCAATAAGAGATCACCAACTATGCTTACATGGCAATTAGGACCCACCGAGAACAATATATGACTTGGAAGATTGGATGCCTTGTGCAAGATCTGAAAGGCTCAAAAGATTCTATGCACTTATATGCCATTTGTCGATCATGAATCCTTTGATTGAGATACCAAGCCCGCCTGATAACATGTCTAGCTCACTATTATGTGGACTAGTCAAAGGCTGCCATTTGTGTACATGTAGCAGTGGACCCACTTGTTTGAAGTGTTACATCATGAAAGAGAATCAATGATCATCGTAAGATCACAAGCCTCTGACAAAATGCTTTCAAACTTATGATAACTATAGGATTAAGATGGTGTCAGAGCCAGGCCCAGGAAAGATTTAAGCTAAAACTATAGGAAAATTAAAGACCGTCGGGTGATAGAAACTTAGGAAAAATTAAAGGACACGACCCCCCAAGGTGATAAAATAATAAGGCACATGTGTTAAAAGGTTCTTAAGTGGCCTAAAAAGTAACATTAAAATAGAATAAGGTCAGGATTTTTCAAAGGGTTTCTCACACAATGGCTAGTTTTTCAAAAATTTGAACTAAGGGTTTCATGCCAGAGACCTAGAAACAACTCCAGAGACCAGGAGAAAAAGGCTAGAGCCATGAAATTTTTTCAAGGTGCTAACAGTGGCTCTATCTAGGGATGTATGCCTCCTATAGGCATATAAAGGACTTAGAATCACTTGTTAAAGTAGACCATCCCAATGGAAAAACTGACAACAAAGAGCAACAGGACCTAAACCCTATAGACCAAGACAAAATAGGACAAGGGCAAGAAACTTTACAAAATTTACAGAATGTACAAACCTAACTACTATTGATGGAAAGAAAAATACCTTCAATTGAAGTATTTTTTCAAGAATTGTCCATGAACTGGCAATTCCTGAATATCACCATTCAGTTCTTTCATAATGTATGAATCTTGGCCCTATTTCTCATAAATTAGATATGGCCCTAGCTAGATGGGATCAAACTTACCATGTTTTCCCTTATCCTCCAATCTGGCATTCCAAATTAACACCAAATCACCAGGCTCAAACCTTCTTTCAACAGTCTTCTTGTCATACAAATTCTTAACTTGTAACTACAATTTGGCACTCCTTCAAGCTGACTCTCTTCTGATTTCATCTAGCCTGATGAGATCCTCAATCCTTAACTACATCTCATCATCTATGTCATCATCATATAATTTCACAAATTTATACATTCCCAGTAGATTATTTTGAGGCATTCTTGTATGTATTCCATATACTAGGTCAAATGGTGGACAACCAATTGCCCTCTTCACAGTTACCCTATCAGCCCATAGAGCTAATGGAAACTTTGAATTTCATGCCCTCTTATTCTTTTCAAGAATCCTCTTTAGGATTTTAATCAAACTCTTATTAGTAGATTTTGCCTGACCATTTCCTTGTGGATGATAAGGTGAAGAATTAGAAATCTAAATTACTAAACCTTTACAAAAGTCTTTATATTCAGTAGACCTGAAGCACATGCAATTGTCACTAACTATTCTCTCAGGGCACCCAAACCTTGTGACAATATTATTCAATAAGAAATCAGTCACCACCTTACTAGTTGAATTTCTTATAGGGATAGCCTCTACCCACTTAGTAAAGTAATCAGTGGAAACTAAGATCCATGAGTGTCCTCCACTTGACTTGTTTGGTATCTCCCCTATGAAATCAATTCCCCATTGTTGGAAAAGAGCTTGTACTTCTACTATTTTTAATGGCATGTTACCTAAAAATTTAAGCTTACCAGAGAACCTTTGACAAGCATCACACCTCCTTACCAACTATTTTGAATCCTTGAAGATTGTGGGCCACCAGAATCCTACTCTCAAGATTTTATGAGCAGTAGTTTTACCCATATAATGTCCACCACAAACTCCCTCATGCATTTCCTTTAACAAATTGTTATCTTGATCTTCATCAACACATTTCAAAAGTATGCAATCTAAATTCTTTCTATACAATTTACATTTCACAATTACATACTTAATGGCCTATAATTTCAATGTCCTCTTTTGATTATCATTAATTCCCACGGGACATTTCATATTTCTCAAGTAATAGATAATATCTTGATACCAGATACAATCATCCATGTCACATGTATAATCAATTTTAGCTTGATTTATCTTATTAGCATCAAGATTGGATTGGGCCATTAGTTTTTCCAATCCTTGTCCTCTAACCAGTTTAGTAATTTGGATATCAATGTTGAATTCTTGAATCCTATTGATCCATCTGCATCTTCTCCTAGACACCTCTTACTGTGAGAAAATATCCTTCACAACTACACTTGGCACAAAACTACCCCCATCAAGTAACACCTAAAAGCCTTGACTACCTTCACAAGTGCATACACTTGTTTCTCATTTATATCATATTTCAATTCAGTAGCTTGCAAAGATTTACTAAAGTATGCAATAGGCTGCTCAAAACCATCCTTATTATTTTGTAACAAAACTACAGCAATAGTGTGGAAAGATGCAAAGGAAAATATGTGCATTGGGATACTTTAATCAGGTGCCTTAAGCACAGGTGCATCTTTGATAGCCTATTTGATATTTTTCAAAGCTTCATCAGGCTCACCATCCTATGTAATAGCAGATCCTTTCTTCAACAGCTTAGAAATAGGTCTAGTGACCTCAGCAAAATTTGCTACAAATCTTCTTAAGAAGTTTACATGACCAAAGAAAGATTGAATTCCTTTAATATTCTTTGGTCTCTCAATCTTATAAATGGCTACCACCCTCTTAGAATCAATCCTAACTACTTGCTTGCCCACTAAGTGGCCAAGCAACTTACCCTTAGTGACACCAAATACACATTTCCTTGGGTTTAATGAAATGCCATATTCCAAGGCTCTTACAAATATTTTCTCTAAATGAGTACAATAGTCTTCTTCCTTCTTGGAATAGGAAGTTAAATCATCTTGATAGACAACAAGGAAATCATTTATAAAATCTTAAAAGGAAACATCCATTGCCCTCTGAAAAGTAGCACTAGCATTTGTGAGACCAAAAGTCATTCTCACATAAACATATGTCCCCGAAGGTGTTGTAAAAGCTTTCTTGAATTGTTCTGATTCTTGGACAATTACCTAATTGTAACCAGAGAAACCATCCATCATAGACATCAATTCTGATCCAGTTACTCTCTACAACATAGCTTCCATATTGGGCAGACAATAGTTATCCTTTAATGAGATGATGTTCAAATTCTTTAAGTCCACACAAAGTCTGATGCCACCATTCTTCTTTCTAATAGGGACAAGATTTGACACCCAAGAAGAATGCCTTATAGGCTTGATAATTCTAGCATCTCTAAACTTCATTAATTCTTCTTGCATCTTAGGTGCCAAAGTAGGATTTATAGGCCTTTTTTTTTTCTAGAAAGGTTTAGCATCTTCCCTCAAAGGAATGATATGTTGAAACAAGTCTTCTCTATAAACCTTTAGCTCATCATATGACCATGCAAAAACATGCCTAAATTTTATCAATAATTCAATCAAAGATTTTCTTACATTGTGAGACATGTCCCTACCAATGTATACCTTCTTAGGTGCCTCATGTGTTACAATATTTAACTCCTCTAGATTATCATGATCTTCTCTTTTGGTATTCTTTTGAACTCTATCCTGGTTATCAAAGACAGTCTCCAAAACAACAAACCCCTTGGGCACCTTGTTAGTTTTGAGTTGAATGACCTCATTGCCAAAGACAACCTCCTTTCCTTCTGTAGTCTCAACCAAGGTGAACAATCAAATTCCTGACCATGATAATGATCCTCACAACTCATAAAATTCAAGATATCATTATCATCATCAAAAACTTCCCAATTTTCAATATTGTCTGGTACACTAGGCCTAGCCTAAATTTTAACTTTAGAGAGACCAGCAAAAGTAATATCACTGGGATGGATTGCTATATTGGCTAACAATTTAGCCATCTTATTTTTACTCCTATCATTCCTCTCAATATTGAAGGCATCAAAATGTTCAATCAAATCCCAAACTACATTCCTATATTGTTTTAACCTTTTGTTCTTGGAAGCCTATACTGACCTGACTTGGGACACCACCAACTCAGAATCACCAACAACACTTAAGCACTTAATACCATGCTTTTGTGCCAACTTTAGTCCTAACAACAATGCCTCATATTCTTCTATGTTGTTGGTACAAAAGAAATTCAATGTGAAAGAAAATTTGTAGGTGTTTCCATTAGGAGAATTAAGTAAAATACCTACTCCTGCACCATCCTTACAATTTACACCATCAAAGTACATTACCCACAAATCACCCTTCATAGAATTAACACTTACCTCAATAGAGATAGGTGACAAAATAGGTTTCTTCTCAAGTACAATGATCTCTACCCTAAAAGTATTAATATCAGTATCCACAAAACATGTAGTTTCATTATCAATACTTCTCTCAATCATGTGGCATACTCTTGGTTCTCACTCAATCTTAACAAACTGATCATCAATCTTGAAAGTGGCATAGGATAAATCACACTATAAACTTCCACCCATAGTAGCACTTTATCTTCTAGATAGCAGCATCCCATAATGATGAGGGATGTCCACCACCGAAACACTCATCATTAACTCTTTCTCTGGAGATGATGTCAGCCTATATGGCATTGCATTAATAGTCTCAATAACTAGTACCTCCCTCTGATCCATTTCACAACATCTACCTTGAACTATGTCAACTTTAAGGCCTAATTTCTCCATAATCTTAATATGCATAACAATATTAGAGGCACCACTATCAATCATACAATTTCTTAATTTCATTCCATTTACAAGGACACTTAAAAAGAATGGATCAATGTTTTCAAGGCTAGCATTGATAGAACTATCCAAATATATAGGAGGAATTTGAGATACAATTCCCTGAGTAGCAACACCTTTCAAAGCTTTATCCTGAGATCGATTTCCAGCAACATCATTATTATGAACATTATCTACCCATGTAATAGCTTTGTCTTTGTGTTCAAGGATCCTTAACAATTCTGACAATGGAACCTTAACTGTAACTTGGGACAATACAACTAACATATCAATAGGAGCAGAGGAAGGAATCTCAATCTACATTGCTTTAGTGTCTATTTGCTTATCTGATACATTAGGTGTATTGGCCACCCTCATTTTTTCATTCTTAGCCATTGTGTTAACTATCTTCTCAATCTCACTAGAAAATATTTCAACTCCAACTCCCTTAGGCTCACAATTCCTACCTTTTACATTCTTGAATTTCACCATGTGATCAGCTTTTGATTTGTTCTCATTATGCTCTCTGAAGTTGGTACTCTTTATAAACATTCCTGCAGCTTTCTCATTTGTATTCCTTGCCACCATGCCTCTAGTTTGCACTTGGGAAATCATTTCTATAGTAATCCTATCCATCTCTTCTCTAGAAGGTCTTCTTAAATTTACTGGCTCAGAAGAAGAGTTCATGTTACATGTCTTCTTATCAATGTCTTCACTATCAGAAAAAACCTCTTGATGAAAAAGGGCTTGAGTGTGTCTCTTCACATTTACATCTATTTCTTCATCAAAATTAGAATCATCTTCATATCCTAGATATGAAGTAGCCATGTTGCATCCAACATCATCTTGATCTTCTTCTTGATCTATCTCCTCATTGCCATAATCTTGATTTGCAGCCATAAAATTTGCAACCACACTATGCTCTATAGAATGAGGGGACTAGCATGCAACACACTAAGGTATGTCCTCCATGAAATTTATTGAAGCCTTTTGTAGAGGGTCAGGGAAACCTCTGTCATTGTTTCCTCTTGCAATAGGGATAATAGGCTTTCCATCCTTCCATTGGGTGTTGTAGGGGTAATTCTGCAATCTATTCTTCTTATTGAAATTGTTGTTGAACTGAGGCATTTCATTGGTAGGAGCACTGATGTTCCTATTTGTAGGTGCCTTCAAATCATTCAATGCATTGAGAACCTTATCCAATTTATCTTCTTCTTGCCTCCTAGTTCCAACATTCTTATCATTTTCTTTTTTTTATTTCTTGTCCCCAAACAACTTAGGGTCATCTATCTTCCCACCCAACTTCGCTGATATCTTCATATTGTTCTCAATATTGACAATAGCCCTAAAAGCATCTCTAAGGGTTCTTGGTTCTTTTTCCCTCAACAAGTATCCCATCTTTCCATCAAATGCATTAAAGTATTTAGTTAGACAAATATTGTCATCTAACTGAATAACTTGAAACAACTTATTTATACCTTTCTCAAATCTCATGTTGAATTTAGTTGCAGACTCATTCTAATTTTTCCTTATGGTATTGAATTCATTCAACATGAAACTAGCATTAGACCTATCACCATATTTCTCTTTAAAACATCTCTCAAAGGAATCCCAAGTATCAATACATTTATCAAGAAGTCTCTTAAACCAATCTCTAGCATCCTCCATTAGAGATTGAACAAATAATTTCATGACTACATCCTCATGCTCTACCTCATAATCATTAATCATATCAACAAATAGCCTAAGATTATCCTCACAACTAATAGCATTATTACAAGCAAACTTAGGTACCTTATCTCTTATATCATTTGGAAAACCAATGGGGTAGCCTAGTATCCTATCAAAACTAATTTGCATATAGCCTTCTAGTTGCATAGGTCTTCTTTGAAATACTAAACTAGTGTTCCCACTAGAATTATTATTTTTATCTACATTCCTACCCACTTGCACATTTGACTATCTATTTGGATCAACAAATGATTTGGTAGATACATTAGGAATTATATTACTAGTAGTAGCATTGCTAAGTGGAATAGTAGTGTTCATAGATGGCATATGTAGTTCAGTAGAAAAAGGGCCATGAACATTAGCTAATGAAGCCCTCAAGAACTAGATCTTTCTTCACTTCTCTGCAATAGTAGCATCAACTTTAGCTCTTTCCAACTCTTGAGCTAGAGCTTCATCCTCTTTTCTTTTTCTTTCTATCTCTATCTCCCTATTTGATTTAGGTGGTGGGATCCCTAGTATTGTCACTGGTTTTCTTAGTTGGACACCCACCATCTTTTGCTTTCCTTTTTCATTAATAACTATAGTAGGCCTAGTGATCTCATTTCCATTCCCACCCTTAGGCAATGGATCATACCTTTGCACTTGTCTAATCATAGGGCCTTCTTCATCAAACTTGTGGTCTTGCAACAAGTGTTCCTACTCACTTCTTAGAGCTTCAAGATCACCAAAAACATCATGCTGCAACACCTTAGGAGTAGAAGCAAGCATCTTGTTTCTCTCCTTCATTTCATTAATTTTTCTAAGGAGAGACTGTCTTTTTATTAGAGAATTCACCTTTTCAGCTTCTCTCTCCTTTTGTAACCTCTTATTTATGGCATCCTGCTCTGCTAACTACAACCTTAGTGCATTTAAATCATTTGAGTCTATCATAATGTCATCAGAACCTAATGACACATCTATATCAGTGAGATTTTGATATGGGAAATGGACTTGCCTTGGTCTCATGGGTTCTCTTCTAAAATTATCCTCGTCAAGATCTAAATCAATCGCAAAACCCATCTCTCTGGCTTGTTCATCCTAACCTACAAACAATGAACCCTTGTCTTGAAATACAGCCTCTGGGGTATCATAAAATTTATCTTCAAAGTGACCACCATCTGATCTAGAAACTCTATCCTATGAACCTTCCTCACTTGAGGAAACATGTGGTGCTCTACCTCTGGTATTTCTTTGTTCTCTTATGGGAGTACTAGTAGACTCACCATTCCTTTTGATCCAACTCTTCTTCTCCTGTCTAGGCAATTGTTCCAGAGTGACCTCCAGATTTTTTCTAACAAAGGACCTAGTATTCCTTCTTTTGTCCATGATCAACATATGACACTAGTTCAAACCTTTAGAGTCACCACCCACCTAGATGGGAAAACCTTTAACTGAATACAACAGGAAAACAAGAGTGCACTTTGAAAACCTTTACCTCTAGACTCTCCCTAGCAGAGTCGCCACTTTGTTGGTGACTAGGATGGGTAAATCAATCTGGTCCTTAAGATTTTGACTTTACAACATAATTATAACTAGAGATTCTAACAAATATAATTCTTGATTGTTGTTCTCCCCAGCAGAGTCAGCATTTTTTTGGTGAGTTCCCTTTGATCTTCACCTTGTAGATTTATACTTTGATGGATAACTTTAATATAACTTTGACTCTATCACCACTCCAAAGTCTAAAAGGAAGAGGGCCAATTAATAAGGATCAACAATGAGATCCTCCTACACTTTGAGCCTTGATTCTTAGGTGGGTGTACCCTTGACTCACTTCTCCAAAGGAGTCTCAAAAATATATACCATTATACCCTTTACTAACTGATTGAAAGATTTTATCATTTAAATGTGTGTGTGTGTGTGTGATTGATGATGAACAACCTCCAGAGAATGGACCAGTGCCTTAACCAAGGGCAAAGAGTCACCTAATAACATATATCAATTGAACACACTTGAATTCAAGATAAGTGCTTTGCCTATTATCCTTCTCACTCACATATCAGGACATCAAATCCTTATCTATCCATTGAACTCACTAAAACTACCTAAAAGACTTTAATCTGAACTTTGTTAGGAACTCAAAGATAATCTCAAAATACTCTTTGTTGACCATATGATAACCCACTTTGTGAAATTAACATATATGAGCTCAAGAACAAAATAAGAAGACTTACACAAACATGAGATTGGAATCCAAATGTATTGTCATTAAAATTTGTAGGATCAATACATTATCAAATAATAAAATGCATGGAAACAAACCCTCAATCCAAGCTCTCCCAGCTTAGTAAATTAACATCAACAATCAAGGACCAAAAAGAAAGTTTTGGAACCCTCACTAAGTAAAAAATGCTACAATATATGCCCCCTAGTCATCTTGGAAACCCAAAATAGGTTGCAACAAGCTACGTACGACTAGGGTTAGGGTTCCACCCACTGAAACAACCAAATTAGTCAAAAATTAAATGTAGGGGAAGAAACTCAGGAAACTAAGAGAAGACAAATCCCAGAGTGATCCTCAATCATGACAATACCACTGAGAAAGTACTAAGAAGCATGAAATGCCCAATTTGTCAACCAATTTGGCCACCTGCAACACACCTCGAGCACAAAGAACATAGTACAGACCCCTACAAATGATCATGGAACACCCTGGACCACACTGTAATAGTTGGAAAAACCAATTCTACGAGATCCTATCGTGAAAGCATTCAATTTTAGTCCTTTCCATTGTTGGAAACCCTCATAAGATTTGAATTTGAATTGCAATAGTTATTTCCAAGTGCTAGTAGCAAATTGGTGGTCGACATTTGAAATTAGGTTAACTTTATATCGCAAACATTAGATCCCTTTATTTCATGGGTTTTACATCTTAACTCAACTTCTATCCTCGGGTTTAGCTCTAGTGATCATGCAACAAAGAATTTCTCTATTCGTGACATGAAAAATTAACTCACTGCCTAACCCCGTGAACTAGTGAACAAAGGAAAACAAACTTACCCTGGTTACATTTGGTGAACTCATGACAAAGGTTTTCGCCAGTTCATAGAACATTTTTTACCTCTGCCAATTCATTTAGTGATCACATGAACTTTCTTCACTGAATCGTGAGACCTTTTAGAACACCGCCATTTTATTACACGAATGAATGAACCCCTTTGAAAATTTGTTAGGCTACTAAATACCTTGTCCAAACTGCCAAAAAGATTGAGAAACTTTACTGGTCCCGCATCAAGAATATTGACAGTTTTCTCATCTTCGCATAGACCTCCAAGATTCCTTCAGATCATAAGACAACCATCGGATGAAGAATCTTACCCTACCCTGACAACCCTCTGACAAGATATGAAATCAATGATCAGCACAAGATCTTAAACCTTTGACACATCTCATAATAACTTATGCCAACCATTGATTTACTAACAACATCAGGACCCTTTGATGCATCTGGAAACTAGGTCCCACTGACAAGCACCAAGTCATTACCTTGTGGAGCAATAAGAGACCGCCAACTATACTTACATGGAAAGTAGGACCCACTGAGAACATTATACCACCTGGAAGATCAGACGGCTGCCAGAAGATCTGAAAGGCTCAAAAGATTCTATGCGCTTATATGCCAGCTGTCGATCATGAATCCTCTGATTGAGATACTGAGCCTACCTGACAACATGTCCAGCTCACTATTATGTGGACTAGTCAAAGGCTATCATTTGTATACATGTAGCAGTGGACCCTCCTATTTGAAGTGTGACATCATGAAAGAGAATCAACAATCATCATAAGATCGCAAGCCTCTGACAAAACCCTTGTGAACTTATGACAACCGTAGGATGAAGATGGTGTTAGAGCCCGGCCTAGGAAAGATTTAAGCTAAAACTATAGGAAAATTAAAGGTACAGGACTTAGGAAAATCAATTTCCATTAGGCACTTGGACTTAGGAAAGATTAAATGCAAGGGACCTAGGAAAATTAAAGACCGCTAGGTGATAGAAACTTAGGAAAAAATTAAAGGACACGACCCTAGGAGGTGATAAAATAATAAGGCACATGCATTAAAAGGTTCTTAAGTGGCCTAAAAAAGTAACATTAAAATAGAATAGGGCCAGGGTTTTTCAAAGGGTTTCTCACACAACGGCTAGTTTTTCAAAAAATTGAACTAAGGGTTTCATGCCAGAGACCTAAAAACAACTGCAGAGACCAGGAGAAAAGGGCTAGAGCCATGATATTTTTTCAAGGTGATAATAGTATCCTTGTAAATTATCCCATGAAATGAAACATGTAAAGAAGGTATTTCTAATTCCAAAGGCATAATAGCATCAACATGATATATAATATTGTAAGGAGAAATACATTTGGCAGTACAAACACTAGTCCTATAAGCCCATAAAGCATAGGTCTATTGAGTATGCCAATCTTTCACATGATTGCTAACTATTTTTCTCAAAATTTATTCAATGATTTTATTTGATGCTTTAGCTTGACCATTAGATTGATGATAATAAGGAGATGAAAATCTATGTTCAATTCAATATCTCTCCAAGAATTTTGCAACTTCTTTGTTCTTAAATGAGGTACCATTATCCAAAACTATCATCAAAGGAATACCAAATCATGTTATGATATTGTTAAGGATGAAATCACAAATAACATCCGCAGTCATTGAACGAAGAGGGATAGCTTTGACCCACTTTGTGAAGTAATCTATAGCAGTCAGGATGTATGTATGTCCTTGAGAAGAAGCTGGTGAGATTTTTCCAATAAGGTGAAAACCCCAAATACTAAAAGGCCATGGAGAAACTTGATTATGAAGCTCATGAGTAGGAGCATGAATCAAATTACTATGTTGTTGACATTGAGGACATTTCTTAACAAACATGAAATAATCTTGCTCCATTGTTTTCCAATAATATCCCATTCTAAGAAATTTATTAACCAGACATTTTCCACCAAAATGTCCTCCACAAGAACCAGAATGAGCTTCTACCAAAGCTACCCAAATTTCAGTTCTATTGAGATATCTTAATAGTAATCCTTCATAAGAGAATTTTTAAAGCATCTCCTAGAATGATGTAATGCACTAGAAGCTTCCTAATATGATTACGTGTGTTCCTTGTTGCTTATTCAAAAAAAGTACCATCTTTCAAAAAATGAAAAATATGAGAATAGTATTCATCCAAATGCAAATTAAAACAATCAAAGGTAATCTTTTTTGAAATTGCAGGGTTTTTAAGAGTTTGTATAGTAAATTGAATTTTTTTAGCATTATTCTCAAGAAAAACCAAATAAGTTGTGCTGTCCATGGCGTCCTCAATGTCGATTATCTTTCCTAGGTAAAGTTTGAATCATATAAGAAGAGAATTGTGAAAGCACATCAAGAGCTAAATCTTTATATCGTGTCATTTTATCATTCTTAGTCTAATAACCTCCTTTAATTTATTCAACAATAAATTATGAATCTCCATATATTTTTAAATGTTTGATGTTGACAGATGAAGCTACTCGTAGGCTAGCTATAAGAGCTTCATATTCTGCAATGTTTTTGATTAAGGTAAAAATAGGTTTTGAATGGAACCCGAAACCATTTACATTAGAGCATAAAGATAAAGCATTAAAGTCAAACAAAAAGAAACATATGTTGGAAAGACAAAAGGAGGACCTAAGACATCCCTAGAAATGACAACAAAAGAAAAGAAAATTAGTTTCTAGCACAACTACTAGCAACACCCATCTGCCAACCAGACCAGGCTGTTTATTTTTTATCATTTTCTCTACCTTCATCTTCAGGTCCTGCATCTTCTGGATAGCATCTTTCAGGTCCTTCAGTTCCTTAGGCTTCTCAAGCATCTTCCTCTGAGTGCACCCTCTAGTTCTCATTCCAGGACCAACATTCCCAACATCTTCATCAATTGTTATGGTCATTTTTTCCAGCTCGCTTTTCTCCAAATAGTTGTATAGCTTGTTTTTCATACTCCGCAATGTTATTACTACACAAAAAGGTTAAATTCTATGATAAAGGGATTGGATTTTTTGTAAGAGTAATCAAGATAATACAAACACCAAAACTTGTCTTACATTTAGACCCATCAAAATATAATTCCAAAATATCATCCTATTGAATAGCTAGAATATTGTCATCGGAGAATTCTATTGAGGTAGAACATGTATCAGAATGAAGAAATAGAGCTTCAGCTAAATAATCTATTAAAGCTTGTCCCTTAATAGACTTCTGAGAAATGAAATTCAGGTCAAATTATGTAAGTAACATCACCCACTTTTCCAAATGGCTAGAGAGATTAGTTTGTGAGAAAAGATGTTTTAAAGGATCAAATTTAACAATCACATTGACTTCAACATTTATAAGATAATGCATGAGTTTTTGGCATCCATAAACTATAGCTAAACATTGTCTTTCCAAATCTTTGTATCTTGTTTTGTAATTAAGTAAAGTCTGACTAATGGAATACATAGGTGGCTATGTGCAAGATCATGGTATGCCAAAAAGTGGTGATGTGAAAAAAACTTATTTTCACTCATCCAAAAGCACACAAATGGTAATGTTGACTTTTTAGTAGGTATGGGTGTCAGTACACCTTGCCAAGCCAAAAGCAAAAGCAAAAGGCTTAAAGAGATATCTGATAATAAAAGAAAAAGGCTTAATCAGATATCCAATATTATTGGATATCTGATATTTACTAGTAAACATATAACTTTGTACCCCAGCCACGTTCAACATTTTCTCATTGTGAAAACATGAACACAGATAGGGTAAATAGATATCGGCTTTCAAATCCCCTATGCAATTTTTCTTAAATCCCAAGGTATGTGAAAGGTTCTAATTTTTATTATTTTTATTGTTTTTAAATAGAAATTTATAGTTTTTTATATAAAAATTAGGGTATCAATGAGTTTTTTTATTGTTTTAAAAAATTCATTGTAATTATCTATTTGTTTTCTCATTGTTATCAAAAATAGAATCAAAAAACCCTCCTAATGATCCCACAAATAATCTAGAACCACCTCCCAACAATCCCCCACCTCCAGAAGATGTACCTATCACAAACCCTCACTATTTAGAAGATCTAATAGGAGATAATATAAATGAACTTAGAGGATTTCAAACCACCTATGCCAATATCCCCACATTGCACCCCATGTTTATGACATTAAACTCAATTATTGAAAATGTGGAGAAACGTACACATCAATATAGTGCTGCACTTCTTTGGTGCAATTCCATGCAGACCTAGTTTGACAATGGGCTTGATTATGATCAAGTCATGAATCTAAATATAACAAAACATGAAAGCTAATATTTTTTTGGATCCTAAAACTAGTCTAAAATTAGACCATAAAAAAACCAAGTTGTCAATTAAATGGTGCACAAATAGTGCAATATGTGACAATGTTTGGGAGCGTTGGTGGATGGCTTTTTATAGACCACCTCAAAACAATCCGAATGTCCCATTTTATTTAATTAGAAATTTGTATGCTGAATTTGTGCTTGGTTACAAGGTGAATTATTGGAGTATGAGACGAACCATGGTGTAGGTTTTAGGCACTTCTCAAGACAGGCCATGGCCACAATAGGTGAAATCCCACACATGTCCCCCCTCTTGAGATTTCACCACCTCCCACAGTGTAGCATCTTGACATTATTACTGAGGCTGACTCATAGACTATTTGAGCCATTCACAACTTGAGTGATCTGCTAGTTACGTAGAGGATGACATTTTTGCCTCCTCATCCTGATGCTTCTGGCACTTCCACATCCTCCATGAGCTCACATGTTTGTGTGCCCCACACTTGCATTATATGCAAGAATATGTGGTTAGGTCCCCTAATTGATAGTGATGCATATAATTTCACCTTCAATATGGATGATTCTACATAGCACACTATAGGCACTAAAGTAGCTCATGGAGATGTGCATTAGGAGCCTATAGAGACATGGACTTCCACTGTTATGGTAAGGGTAAACCATTCACTTTTTATATTGTATTTAAATTTTATTGTTCATATTTTTAATAGAATGTCCTTATAATAATTTCCCAATTATGTCTTTTTATGTGTTACATTTATGTTTAGTTGATGATAGACGAGGATATGGCATAGGTGGATGGATCCAAACTTTTGGTCATATCATTTAGTCTTGACACTTCCATGGTACATATGTTTTAATGTACTCATTACCTTCCTTTTAAATTCTGATAATAGTATATGTAGATTATTTTCTAATTTTTATGATCATCTTTTACATACTGATGCAAGTGTCACCAGTTTCCACCGAGGGGCAATGCGAAGGGGTGTAGGTGTCTGGAATTGATAAGGGAAAGATAATTAAGTAATTTAGTTTTTTTATGCATACATGTATACTTGTTAGTTGTGCATACTCATTTTTAATTTACATGGTTTACTTGACATAGAGTGGCATCTGATGATGTTGTGAGACCCTATTATCACGGTAGAGTCATAGGGACATCCATTTGCATTGATAGCCCTATGGTACATATTTCTAAAGTTATTTTTGGGTATTATACTATCAAGTATATATAATATGATCAAGTTATGATAGTATGAAGTATTTGTTTGACTTTTATAGGTCACTCCTAGTTTGAGGGAGGTAGAACGCCAAGGGTTTGTATTGTTGATGACTCAGTGAACATTTCCTAAACAAAGTTCAACTCAGGTAATTTTTAATATTAATTCAGTTATTTTGTAAACATATATTTTCTATTGGAAACATTTAACATTAAATAGCATAAATTGTAGATCAATCTCATGTTCAAAAACATATATAGGTCAGAGTCGACATTGGTGGCATTGTTCCTGCACTACCAAGGACATATATTAGGTCTTCTATCTGTGGGAGGAGACAGAGAGGTGAGGTATATGAGAGTTCAATTTTAGTTTAAATTTTATTTATTATTGTTGGCTATGATTCTAAATTTTAATCTAACTTGGGATTTCACTTTTGTGTTTGAATGCAGGATCCATCAAAGCCAAAAATTACTTCAAAGAGGTTTCATTTTGATGATCCACCAGTAGAATAGGATGTCCTAGAAACTTTTTTAGTTGAACTTCTTAGTTTGAGATGTCATATGACACATTTTAAGATGGTGTATGCCACATTGTATCTAGATATGTTGACATGTAAATATGTACAAAATTATTTTTTATTTTGATATATATGAAACTTGATATTCGATCCAATTTTTTAATTATGTGTTCATTTATTCATTGTTAGTATGTAAATATGCTTATGTATATGTACTCATGTGTATGATTTATGCCTTAAGTATATTCATGTACATTCTTCATAACCTAAATTCATGTGTATGGGCTACATGCATGACTTAAGTGAATTCATGTTGTATGCTTTATAAAATATGTGCTACATATATGCTTCATGACTTAATCAAATTTATGTGTACGCTTTATGTGCTACATGTGTTCACATGTGTAATTCATCATTTAAGTGAATTCAAAATTTATGTGCTACATTGTATTCATGTGTGCCTACAATGCTAGTCCTCTCCTCGACATCAGTAAATTCTACTATCCGAATGATATTCCAAACAATGAAATAGTTACATAAACTTGTAAACAAACACAAGACATTATTCCCATATCAAAACCAAGCTAACATCACATTAGATTTATTCTAATCAATTCACTATTGCCTAGACTGTTCCATGGGATAGAGAACTATAGAAATGCAGAGAACTTTATTTCATTAATTGATTTGATTACAAAATTCAACCATTAATATTCCCTAGCATTTACTTTCCCAACCAGAGCTAATGGCATAATCCATTTGGTGTTGGGATGAACGGTTTGGAAGAAATCCAGTGGTGCAACTTTCAACTGACCCTCACTGCAAGTTTTGGCATCAAGTGAGACTAGCATGCCAAATTAAAAAAAATTGAATCTCCCAAAATGGAGAGAGGTTATTGTAGGCCTCAGAAATGCATTCATGTAGCATCTCATGGATCACTAATACCTCTCACAAAGTCTAAGATACAAGCCTCAAAATTTTATTGCCCAATCGTACTTAGTGCACCTTGGGGACACTTTAGTCTGGCATGGTCCAAAATGTTCTACTAACTCAGTGGTTGAAAAGGGGTTGTCCCTAGAGTTTACCCACCCAGCCAAAGGTAATGGCATAGTCCATTTGGTGCCAGGATTAATGGTTTGGAAAAAATCTATTGGTGCAACTTTCAACTGACCCTCAGTACAAGTTTTGGCATCGAGCGAGACTGGCGTGCCAAATTCAAATTTTTTTGAATCTCCTAGAATAGAGAGAGATTATTGTAGACCTCAAAAATATGGTCCTATAGCATCTCACAAATTTCCAATACCTCTCATGAAGTCTGAGAACTAAGACTGGAAAGTTTTCTGCCCAATCATGCTTAGTGCACCTTGGGGACACTTTGGTCCGGCATGGTCCGAAATGTTCTAATGACTCAGTGAATAAAATGGGGTTGTTCCAAGTGTTTACCTACCCAACTAGAGCTAATGGCATAGTCCATTTAGTGTTGGGATGAATGGTTTGGAAGAAACCCATTGGTGCAACTTTCAACTGACCCTCACTGCAAGTTTTGGCATCGAGCGAGACTGGGGAACCAAATTCAAACAAATTTAAATCTTCCAAAATGGAGAGAGGTTATTGTAGGCCTTAGAAACATAGTTTGTAGAATCTCATAGATCACTGATACCTCTCACAAAGTCTAAGATATGAGCCTCAAAATTTTGATGCCCAATCGTGCTTAGTGCACCTTCGGGACACTTTGTTCTAGCATGGTCCGAAACCTTCTACTGACTCAGTGGTCAAAATAGGGTTGTCCCTAGAATTTACCTACCCAACTAGAGCTAATGGCATAGTCCATTTAGTGCTGGGACAAATGGTTTGGAAGAAACCCATTGGTGTAACTTTCAACTAACCCTCACTGCAAGTTTCAGCATCGAGTGAGACTAGCACGCCAAATTCAAACAAATTTGAATCTCCTAGAATGGAGAGAGGTTACTATAGGCCTCAAAAACATGTTCCTATAGCATCTCATGGATCACTGATACCTCTCATGAAGTCAAAGAACTGAGCCTCAAAATTATTCTGCCCAATCATGCTTAGAGCACCTTGGGGACACTTTGGTCCGGCATGGTCCAGAATGTTCTACTAACTCACTGGTCAAAATGGGCTTGTCACTAGCATTTAACCACCGAAATAGAGCTAATGGCATATTCCATTTGGTGTTGGGATGAATGATTTGGAAGAAACCCATTGGTGCAACTTTAAACTAACCTTCACTACAAGTTTTGCCATTGAGCGAGACTGGCGCACCAAATTCAAACAAATTTGCATCTCCTAGAATGGAGAGGCATTACTATAGGCCTTAGAAAAATGGTCTTGTAGCATCTCATAGACCATTGATACCTCTCATCAAGTCTAAGAACTGAGCCTCAAAAGATCACTACCCAATTATGCTTAGTGCACCTTGGGGACACTTTGGTTTGGCATGGTCTGGAATGTTCTACTGGCTCAGTGGTCAAAATGAAGTTGTTCCTAGCACTTACCTGGCCAACTGAAGCTAATGGAATAGTCCATTTGGTGCTGGGATGAATGGTTTGGAAGAAACCATTAGTGCAACTTTTAGCTGACCCTTATTGCAAGTTTTGGCATCGAGTGAGACTAGCGTGCCAAATTCAAATGGATTTGAATATCCCAGAATGGAGAGAGGTTATTGTAGGCCTCAAAAATTTGGTCTTGTAGCATCTCATGGATCATTGATAACTTTCATAGATTCTGAGAACCGATCCTCGAAAGTTCATTTCCCAATCATGCTTAGTGCACCTTGGGGACACTTCTACTAACTCAGTGGTTGAAATGGCTTTGTCCCTAGCATTTACCTGCCCAACCAAAGCTAATGGAATAGTCCATTTGGTTCCAGAATGAAATCCTTAAACACTATCCCTTCACCCTAGGGAATCATCATTTTACTTTGGACACATTTGACCAATTTTGACTCAATGACTCCAACTATTACATCATTTGACGATACAAATGTACATGGAATTAAGACAATACAAATGTAAGGATACAAAATTAAGATGATACAAATTATATAATGATACAACATTCATAGTAAGGAAACACATTTTTTGCACTTTACATGGCATTAAGGTGACACAAATGTGGGCTCTTTTATATTTCAAATTTTGCATCTAATTTTGCAACAAATTTTTTATATACAAAATTTAGCATCTAAATATGCACATTACATTCGATTGTTGTTTTTATATACACAATTTGGTATCTCAATATGCACATTACATTCAATTGATGTTTTTATATGAAACATTTGGCATCTAAATATGCACATTGCATTCGATTGTTGTTTTTATATAAAAAATTTGGCATATAACTATGCACATTACATTTGATTGTTGGTTTTATATACAAAATTTGGCATCTCAATATGCAAATTACACAACTATATATAAAAAATAAGTGTCATTTTCACTCCAATCCCTGCATTTAGAAGGAAGAAGAAAATTTAATAGAGAATATAAGAAGTTTATATAGGTGTGAGAAAAATATTATAAAAATGTATAAGTAACTAAACGAACCAAAGAACATGAGTAGACAATGCATAGTGAAGTTTACCATCACAAAAGATGGGCTAATAAAATGCACACATCGATCTTCTATATATACCATATATGTATCCAGCTGCATTTACAATCGACATACAAAACCAAGTTTATTGGCTCAAACAAATAAAGCAAAAAACTACAATTAATTTATTGAACATAATCATAATAAACATGGAAAACATTACAACTTGAGTTGAACTTACCTACTGAAGTGTGCTTCAAGGGTCATCTCTATGCTTGAGAGTATTCAATATTGCTTCATGATCAACAGTACTAATAGTCAAAAGTTCCTTTGTGTTTGGTTTTCCTTGATGTTTCAACAACTTAACATTGGCTGCTATAAACTTAACATTGGCTGCTATAACAAGATGTCAATACATGAGAATGCTTTTGTGCTTCTCATAGTCTTCAAACATAGGAATGGCATTATTTATAATCATATATGTGTGCAGCCATTTTCCCACAACAACATGTGATCCTGTTGGCTATGTGAGCATATCATCATCTGTCATCGGTTGTGCAAGTTTATGCTTTTGTCATACACAATGTGCTAACCAGTAATCTAATCTCTCATCATGCCCTTGTGGTGCAACCAATGCAAAAACATGTCGTAGCTATAGAAGATCTGAAAGATGGTTGTAGTCAAGTGAAGAATCGATGTTATCATTTATTACAGAGACTATGAGAGATAAAGGAGTAAGATAATGTGGAACCCATGTATCAACCCACTCACTTGACTCACACTGATCCCAATCACACTGAAGACAACTTGAACAATAAAAAGCCAACTCTTGTTTCCAAATGGTCCATGTACTATCATCTGAGCTTTGAAATGAATGCATTTTTGAAGAATCTTTCATAGTTTGACAATCCAACCTATCTCCTATTGTGCCTAACTCAACCAACCAAAATAATATGTGCAACACTGAATCAAGAGTCCCCCCTGTGACAATGCTGAAGTACACCAATCAATAATAGAATGAGCATCAATGATTTCTACACCTAAAATCCTCAGTTGCTCCTTAACTAGAGCTCTCTTTACGCATGCACCTCTTCCCCTTTTCCATGACTGGCCTCAAAAAAATTCCAAATATGAGATACACCTCTCTCTACATGCATCCTACATAACCAATAAAACATACAAGAATTTTTGAATTAACCTATGTAGTTATCTGACCAAATGAAATGTCTATCCATAGCAATATTATTTTCCTGCACCCACTCAAAATAATTCTAAAATAAATATTAGACAAACATAGATGAGTCTGATCTATAATCACTCATATAAAAATGGTACTCTCTAATTATCTTCCATTCATCTTCTATACTATCAGGGGAATGTCTATATGTCATGTGCACAAAAATAGAAACTTGAATATAATTGTAATATTGAGCTTGGAACTTGTTTTAGGGCTGCAATGTATAGTTCTCTGCAAATTCAACAACTGATATAGTAGTTCCAATTGGGAAAGTTTCCTTACACATCCTAAATTGTTGAATCAACCACTGAGACCCATGACTATGCCTTGCATACTTATAAAAAAGATTCTTCCTAAAATATGAAATAAAATCAGCTACATTGCATTCTTTAGTAACCAATTCACATTTAGAGCCTTGACCTCCACTTTTTAATGTATATTTAATGGTTTCATATACCTTTTTATGGATAATTGTCTTTCCAAAATCATGTTCGCAACCCCCATGAAAACATTTAGCAAACTTCACTAGCCCACCACACTCTTAGCACTTGTCATTTAAGCAATCTTTTATATAAAAGAAACATCCATCATCTCTAAGACATAAAAATGTTGGAAAGTTATCTATACTACTATATATGACTTAATATAGTGTTGTCATTATGGAAACAAAGTCATATAGTAGTTTGGAATCAGGACACTTGATGAGAAGATCAGAAATCAGTTAAGTGTTGAAGACTGGATAGTGTACAGAGTTCCTACAGCTCAGAGCAGTAACCCATGTGCGTATGGAAGAATTATGGTGTGCACCCTAGAAGTTAAGTTGGTTGGACTAAATTCATGCTTATTCTATGAGCACATTATTAGATATGCAAGTATGAGAAAGATATAGGGAGTTGAAGTCGCACAGCCAATGTGTGCCAGTGAAGAACAGAGTATGTAGCTGACTATTATCATTTTGAGTTGCAGCTATATTCTAATGATGTAAAGGATATGTGCCTATTGTAATTAGGTTATTGCCATGTATATATGTTTTATTGTAAACACACTTAAGCTAAATCATTTGGAAGCATTGTATGTAATCGGTTTAAGGGACGACCTAGTTGTTTATTTTGTATGTGCATATAAGTATGAGATGCATCCATTGTAATTAGTATGGAAGTTGATATAGAGTTGTAGTAAGCAGAGAAGAAGTATGTGAAGAGACTATAAGATGTATTATAGCTTTACAAAGGTTCAAAGCATCAGTGCATCAAAGGAACTAATCTAATAAGCAGTGTCATAGTGATAGTTCATCCATCAGATATAGTGTGTATCTGCGATCAGAAGGTTACAACCTTTACCACTTGAGCAGTGAGCTCTAGGATGATGCATCCACTCCCCTAATATAGACTATTGTAAAATACTCCTAATAGGCTCTGACCCTTAACAAGGTCTACTGTACTTAATACATTGTAAAGAAACTCCTAATAGGGTTAAGGATCTTCTAAAAAGGATCACTAAACACTAGTACAAAATATTATTGGGTGTCAATTCCCACCAGATTTTTTACCTATTTGGGTTTCCCCATAACCATATTGGTGTTATGTGTTGATTTCATGTTTCATGCTTATGTGGATCTTCATTTCAGTACCTAAGCATTTAAGTTGAGTTTAAATATTAAGTAAAAATATAAATATATAGTGAACACTAATTCACCACCCACCCCCCCCTCTCAGTGTTCCCATTCTAGAAATAATTGGTATCAGAGCTCTGGTCCTCAACAAAGAAGTTTAACCACTTGAGGAGATCATGGTAAAAGAAAAAATGAAACATCTAGAAGCTTCTCTTGAAGACTTGGACAAATCTGAAAGAGAAACTAAAGAACTAAGGGAAAAACTCAGTGATGCTCAATTAGTCATCAAAAGGCTAAGGAAAGATTTGAAAGAATTCTCTGCTAGTGATCTAGGGACAATGGTCAAGAAGCTAAATGAAGAAAATAAATCCTTAAAAGAAAAACTTGAAGAATTTGTTGATAAGCTGACTAACAATCATGATGTTTATGATGAACAGGTCAAAGAGAACCTTCAACTAAATGAATAATTAAGGCAAGTGAAGATGGAAATCTTGGAACTAAGAAACAACAAGGTAAACTTGGAATTTGAATTGAAAGATGCTAAGAATCATATTGATAAATTACAAACCAATTCTGACTTAATAAAATCTTAGTTATATGCAAGAAGAGCCAAAGGTTATACTAGCTACATTGGATACAATCAAGAAAAAAATTAGATTGACAACATGCAAGAAAGAATGAATGCACAAAAAGACTCTACTAATACTAAGAAGACTAAAGATCAAACCAAAGATAATGGTGAACTACTTAAGAATGAGTGAAAACCTATAGACCACACTTTTTATGCTTGTAACAAGCATGGACACATAGCAAAGAACTATATAGAGGTAAGACCTTTCAATGGTTACTATTATTTATGCAATAAATTTGGTCATAGAGCTATGAATTGCAAGACAAGCCAAAAGAATAGGACACATAATCAAAGAAATTAGAATCAATCAAATGTAAGAAGCTCTCATAATGTTACATGTTAGATATGTAACTATAATGGTCACTCAACTAAACAATGTAACTTGGTGACCCATGTCAATGCACCGAGGAATATAAGGCCTCTAGTCATTTTTCACTCTTTTAAAAAAGCTAGACACATCTCCAAGTTTTGCAGATCAAGGATGCAAGGTCAGGAAAGCCTCAAAAAGCTCGAAGAACTAGTTTTGGATCCCGAAGGAGAAGTCAATTTTGTGAAAGCTTCAAAGGATGTGAGCTTGATTTGGTTAGAAACAAAGAAGGACAAGGTTGATGAGTATGTATTGGATGCATCCATAGTGGACATATCCTCTACATCTGGATGAATGGCCCTCAGGGTCATAGGGGGAGCTAATTTAGCTCTAGACCCCTATGTGGCTGGTATAATCACCCTCACAGTATGTGCCTTTGGACTTAAGCTTTTGGAAACTAGAGAAACCTTCGTGCAAGAGTGCACTAGCTGATTATTTGCCGAATGAAAGATAGAAATTTCCAAGTGATAGCCTGGTTTATGTGACAAGAATTAATTGCAGAATTTTCACTTTAAGTAAATAGAAAGCTTTTTTATTACTCATTGCATTCAAATTCAGAATGATTGGAGAGTAGAAAGAGCTTTAGAAGTTATTGTGAAGACTTGTAGACTGATCTATCAGCAATCAGCAGTATATTTGATCAGTTGTAGAAACCCTAGTTTATCGTGCCAATTCAGAAGTCTTTAGATTATCTCTGAGAACATTTGGAAAGCAATAAAATAAGTAAGTGATGGCTACTCCCATAGTATTTGATGTTGCAAAAAAGAAAAGATATGTGTTTAAGAAGCATCCATTTAAGTCTACCCTAGATGATTTAGAGGGAGCATTCTCTCGCACCCCTATGGGTGTTATGCATGTCGAAGACATTAGGGCATACATTTACTATAAGAAGGAACTAATAGGATTGGATAGATTAAGGGCACACATGGAAACCATGCTAAAACTAGACAAAACCTTCTTAGATGAATATGTGAAGTGGAATGATCACCCTATAGTTGAGTATGCTATGACATATGATTTCTATGAGACAGAATGGATTAAAATACTTCTGAGAAGAATTCATGATGACCTATTTTGGATAGGTGATGTACCAGTAAGAATCATTAGTGACCTAATATATGAGATGATAGGCCTATCTAAGACTGGCACTGTCCTTCCTATGGGAAAGTATGTTAGAAAATTTGTTGAGCAAACATGTAAGTCAAGGAGTGATAGGCGCAGGATGACAATTGAGCCTATTGAGCAAGCTAACATCAAATTGATGTCCATGATACTTGGATATAGGTTTCAACACACCATCAGGGTGAATAGTGTATCTAAATCCATAATTATAGTAGCCATTAGACTTGTGAAGGAAGATGGAGAGTTCAATCTATGTGAGATCTTGCGCACATAGTTGATTGATAACATCAAGGCAATCGAGCATGATAAGACTAAGATATTCAAGTTTGGATCTTTGATCATTTACATGTACCTTCATATAGTTGGGAAAGTATCAGATTCATATTTGGATAAGTTGATTCCAGCCATGCCAAAGATATCTTACAAGGCATCCACTAAGAGTACATTGAGAGATTACATAACATTGAAATTCAAGACATTCAGGGCCAAGATGCAAATGAGGTATAGAATTCCAGAAAACATTGTTGAGAAATACAAGGATGCTATTTGTTTTATGGTTGAAATAGATACAACATGCATGGAGGTAGTTGTACCTAGAGAAAATTGGATTCATCCACTTGGATATGAAGTAGATGAACAAGTTTTAGAAGTATATGCTCAAGTACTACTTTCAGCTCCTACTGACCCTAATGAGTGAAGGTGGGGAACTTATGTGGAAAAGATAAGAGAAATAGATGCTAAACTTAATAGTGCCACAATAAAAAGAAAGGTTGCCAAAGTCACCGCAGAGATCTTGAGAATACATGGAGTGTCTCAAGAAGATCTAGACAAAGAAAAAGAACAAAAGATTTGTTTGGAATTAGAGAGCACAGATGCAGTAAAGGAAGAATCACATGATCCCAAGTTGAAGAAGGTAAAGATAGATAAATCTGATGAACAAAAGGATAAAACTGATGATACTCCCTCTGTACCCAAGGAAACCACTAACCCTACTGCTCATCTAGAGTATAAGGCAATGCAAAAGAGGAAGAAAGAGATCAACACTAGTCATCCATCCTCAAGAGTCACAAGAAATAGAAGGAACTCACAAGAACCTCCCGAAGTAAGCTTCAAACATAGTCTAAGTGTGCTAAGTGCAAGAATAATTGATGAAGGAAGAAATGATCAAGTAAGGAAGTTTTATGAAAAATATAGTGAAATAGACAAATATGAGATACATGGTATGATAGTCAAACACATGTTGAAGTTCAAGAAAATAGTCTTGGAACCTAACACTATGATCCCTGACAATGTGTTGAACATCCTAGAATTCCAAAAGAGATAGGCTATTGAAGAAGATCTATGGATAAGAGAGAAGATCTTAGATGAAAGTCTTCCTATATGTGAGCTATAAGAGAAGAAGTTACTCTTAGATCTGGTGAAGCCTCACCTCAGGACCAAGATAAGAACATTGAATATAGTGGATAAAAACTTTGAATTAGTTGCCAAAGAAATAGAGAAAGCCTTTGAGAAGGTCTTTATGAATAGACACATGTATCCACCTACTACACCCAAAGCACAAGTATCCATAAAGGAAGTCAAGGTGGTAGATCCCACTAATTCATCAGTAACAGGTCCTCAGGATTCAGTGCCTACAATAGAAACACAATCAGAGGAAGATAAGTCTATGCCCATGATAGAGTCACTCAAGGATAGCACTATTATCATTGATAATGTAGAGATAGCCATGGCATCCAATGACACTGAGTTGGATAAGTTTGAAGAAGCTTTTTTGAGCACACAAGAAGCTAAAATTTTATGCAGCAACACATCTCCCACTCATCAAGAAGAAGTATTGATTGAAGATATAACAAATGAGAAAGAAGAAGAAAAGATGGAAGAAAAGAAAGAACAAGAAAAATAAGAAGAAAAGAAAGAAACAAAAAAAGAAGAAGAGAGTAATGAGCCATCAGTTGAACTAGTCAAGGTAAAACAAGAAGTGATGGATAACACTCCCATCACTCCCTCAGTAGCATTGTTGTCTAGTTTGACACCTGACACATCCAGTTTGGACTCATGGAGAGAAGAAGATATGATAAAATTTAGCATCCTAGCCATGGAAAAGGCCAAAGAAAAACAAGTGATGAGGAATCCCCTCCTGGTAGAATCAGTAAACATTATGAACAATTTGTTTCCAGAGGACAAGAAAGTGTCAAAGATACACTTTTTTGATGATGTGAGTATAATCATCTCACATTTCATAAGTAATTTCTCAATCCTTGAAGAATCTGCATCCCTAGTTGTAGAAGAAAATTACCTGAGGAAGAGGTTGAGTGAATTAATGAGAAACTTTGCACTTGACCTAAGCTCACTCAAGACTAGTCAAGAATCCTTAAAAGAGTTTGCAGATCAAGGAAAAAGAGTCATTGTAGAATGCATGGATCAGGATAAGCTTACTGATGCCCATTTCAAGAAAATAAAAGAGGCAAAAGCTATGATTGAGCAAGTTAAGATTTTAGTGAAAGACACATCCACAAATGTAAACATGTGTAATAATGTATACCAAGGGAAAATAGATAAGATTGAGAAGGTAGAAAAATAAATGTCAAAGATCAGGGAAAGGCAAACATAGCTTAGGAATGCTCTTGCACCCTCATTAGATATACTCAATCAGAACATCAAGGACATAGAATCCACAATAGTAACATATGATCATGGTCCTAGCATTGACTTGGAGAAGATGGAGAATCTATAGTATGCACTATACGCCCATCTCCAAATAGTAAACTCTTAGATCACATTTTGGAAGAAGGAGATCCAAAACCTAAAGATAGCATATTCAAATGTTTTCCCTCAATGAGTATATGTAGATAAATTTTTTGAAACACCTTTTTCATTAAGGTCAAAGGGAAAATTGTGTATAGAATATGGATCATAATATGTATAGGGAGGTATAAGTGTATGTATAGAAGACAAAAAATTTTTTGTATTAAGGACAATTAGCAACTTGGCCATATTCCTTTGTTGCCATCAATGACAAAGGGAGAGATTGTTGTAAACTTGGCTATACTAATATATATGACTTAATATAGTGTTTTTATTATGGAAAAAAATTCATATAGTAGTTTGGATTCAGTGCACTTGATGAGAAGATCAAAAATTGGTTAAGTGTTGAAGACTAAATAGTGTACAGAGTTCCTGCAGCTTAGAGCATCAGTGCATGTGTGCACAAAAAAATTATGATGTGTGCCTTGGAAGTTAAGCTGGTTGGACTACATTAATTCTTAGTCTATGAGTGGATGATTAGATATGCAAGTATGAGAGAGATATAGGTAGTTGAAGTTGCACAGCCAGTGTGTGCCAGTGAAGATCAGAGTAAGCAGCTGACTGTTATCATTTTGAGTTGCGGCTATATTATATTGATGTAAAGGCTATGAGCCTATTGTAATTAGTTTAATAACATGTATATATGTTTTATTGTAAACATGCTTTATCCAATTCATTTGGAAGCATTGTAGGTAATAGGTTTAAGGGCCGACCTAGTTGTTTATTTTTTATGCGCATATAAATATGAGATGCACCCATTGTAATTAGTATGGAAGTTGATATAGAGTTGTAGTAAGAAGAGAAGAAGTATGCAAAGAGACTATAAGATGTATTAGAGCTTTGCAAAGGGTCAAAGAATCAGCGCATCAAAGGAGTTGATTTGACAAGCAATGTCACAGTGATAGTTCATCAAGTAGATATAGTGTGTATCTGAGATCAGAAGGTTGTAGCCTTCACCACTTGAGCAGTGAGCTATAGGATAATTCATCCACTCCCCTAACATGGACTATTATAAAAGACTCCTAGCAAGGTTTGACCCTTAACAAGGTCTACTATACTTAATACATTGTAAAGCAACTCCTAACAGGGTTAAGGATCTTGTAACAAGGATCACTAAAGACTAGTACAAAATATTAGTGGGTTTCAATTCCCACTGGGTTTTTTACCTATTCGGGTTTCCATGTAACCATATTGGTGTTATGTGTTGATTTCATGTTTCATGTTTATGTGGATTTTCATTTCAGTACCTAAGCATTTAAGTTTAGTTTAAAGATTAAGTAAAAAGATAAATATATAGTGAACATTGATTCACCCCCTCCCCCCTCTCAGTGTTCCCATTCTGAACAAAAAATGATCTAGCAAGTCTCTTGATGATTTTGGAAGAGCACTTGCACCACACTCCAACATTTCATTACTATGCAAAGTAGAATGAATGGATCCTAACAATTCATGGTGCATTGAAAAATCCACATGATATTTGCAACAAGTATTTCAAATCTTAAGAGGCACACAAAAAAAAAGCTTCAAGGCTTCAAAAGATATTTGTGATATTTGCAATGTTGGATGTGTATCACAAAATTTTTTGAACAACATTGTTTGACTCAACTCCAAATAATGTTTGGGATGCGGGGTGCGGTCTCGAATGCCAATTCTCATCTTCAAGATATCCTTCACATTTGGTGATACTCTTGAGTTAGATTGCTAAAATAGTTGAATTTTATCCTTCATAGCATCGCTAAGCTTCTTATCACAACATGAAAGTCTCCCACCATAAGACCATGTTTCATTTTGAAGAGGATCATCAAGTCTTTCTCTTCTTGCAAGTGCTCTATCCAAAGTTTTATGATTTCAATTCAAGTCAACACAAGTTTGTCTCATCAAATGAGCCTTTCTCAAATGATGACTTACTAAGGAGGTTATAATAAACCTCCTAGTGGCTCTCTTGTCATTTTCCTTGGTAGTCTTCCCAATAGAATTGAGAGCACTAAAAATATTTCTCACAATAATAGCATTCTATTCCTTTTTCTTGTTCATGCTAATCTTCAATTTGACTAGTATACGTCTCATCTTCTACATCTTTAACAATTGCACAAACATTTGATATTGCTCAACCAATGTCTTGTGGCTAAAAAATTGATCAAAAAGTTTTGAAACCCAAAACCATATGGTTCTTTCTAATCTCTTTCCATCAAAATTTCTCATTATGTTCTCATCAATTTCAAGTAACCATTTAGTTCTTCTTGAATGTCTCAATTTTGAAGTTTGTCTTTCTTCCTCTGAAGGGACTTCATTTCTCATATAATTTGGAGATTTGTAATGTTGATTTGGTTCTTCTACACCATTATCATTTTCAATTCCTTCATATTCAATTAGTGGATTGTCATTGACAATGTCCACACTTCCATTGGCCACATCTACATGTTCATTTTCAAAACCTACATTTTTATCTTTAAAACCTAAATTCTCATTTTCAAAACCTACATTTTCATCTTCAAATTCATGTTCTTTACTTGAAACCACATTCAAAGGTGGGTCTATGCCGACATCTTCTTTAATATTTAACATACCTTGTCTCTTGTTCTGATGGGAAACTCTATCAATTTCTCTATATACTTCAACATCTTCATTTGTGAGTCTCCTCATTTGTTTATGCTTTTGACGACTACTACTCTCCATAGTTAGACCAAAAACATGATGCGAATACCTTTGTTAATGAAGAGAATCCAACCAAAAAGTGGATTTTTGGCTTCTTTATAGACAAAACGTGATTCACCGCAACTCGAATCTCATAATTTAGAAAAAAAATGTGACTTTGTGGAGGGACCTAGAGAATATAGTTTTTACTTTACACTAGTAAATAGAATAAAAAATCTGATAATATCGAATATCTAAAACTATCAGATATCTGATATTATTGGATATCTAATATCTTCGGCCAAAATTTTGTGCAAATCTCTCTCTCTCTCTCTCTCTCTCTCTCTCTCTCTCTTGCCATGTTTTAATGCATATTTAAGGGTTTCATATACCTTTTTGTGGACAATTTACCTTAAATGTTCTTACATTAATTTTTATGCCACTTTCAGTTTATAAGATAGACAATGAGTGTACAGTGGTTCTACATCTATGTGAAATTTTTCCAGAGTTAAAAAATCAATTGATTGTATTCAATATTTAATAAGTTAATATTATACTATTATACAATACAAAAATAAATAATAATAATAATAATATAATACATACTAATATTTAATAAGTTAATATTATACTATTATACAGTACATAAATAAATAATAATAATATAATACATACTAATATTTAACATTGAAAAAAATAAACAATAATAAATATAATACAATACATAAATAAATAATAATAATACAATACATAATAAATAATTTGTAATATATATTTTAAAATTGAAAAAAATACTTAACTCATTTAATATTAACATAAAAAAAAATATAAGTGGAATAAAATGATAAGTGAGCGAGTGGGAGTGGAGGTTTTTCAAATTCAAAAATGAGTGGGATTCCAGGGTCAGATGCAGTGGGCTCTACTGGTGATGGTTACCCTATAGATCTGGACTCTGAGGGCCCAGAGAAAAAGGAAGGAGTCCCATGGGAAAAGTAGAAAGACCCTGGAAAAGAAGTAGGGGTGGAGAATGGGAAGATCTAGGGGAGAGATCAGAATGAAAAAGCCATCAATCGTCGGTGGTCTACCCTCTTCAGTGTAAAACCTACATGCAAGTCTTCCTTCCTTTCTAATAAGGATTTATCTAACAAGGAGAAAGGAAAATATTCCATAGAGATCCCCGATGAACTGGTTGAGCATAATATTGCATCGATGGACCTCACCCTTGTTGGTAAATTTGTGGGGTCTAGACCTAACATAGATATTGTAAGGATTTTTGCTAAGAAGAAATGGGATTTAAAGGGCCAAGTCCTTGTCAAAGCTATGGCCAAGGGATTTATGTCCTTTAAGTTCTCATGTAAGGAGTATTTAGACAAAATCCTTTGTGCGGGCACTTGGTCTATGCATAAGGAAACCCTAGTGTTGCAAAAATGGACTCCTAAGCTAGATCTTAATGACTCTTTGTTTCTCCAAGCCTCGATGTGGGTAAGACTCCTAGAACTTCCTCTAGAATTCTAGTTTGAAGATATCTTCGATGGTATAGCAAACTCATTTGGCTCCCTTCTCTCGATAGACCCTGTGACTATTGCTAAAAGCTGACTTACCTATGCCAAGATTTGTATAGTGGTGGAAGAGGGTCAAGACATGCTAGAAATAATAGTGCTTCGATCCAAACTAGGTACACATGTGTAGAAGCTAGATTATGAAAGTGTCTATTTTTCTTGTTTCCTTTGCAAGAAAGTAGGACACAAAGCTAAATCTTGCCCTGTGTTTCTGAAGTCAGAGAAAGAAAAGAAAGTTATCACTGAAAGAAAAATAAAATGAGGCAATAATAACTTAGGCAATGATGCTAACCCAACCAGTGAGAAAATTAATTCTCAAAAAGGTATAGAGGCTAATACTCACAGAGTGTGAAAAAAAGGAATCAATCAGAGACCACTCCTGAGATCCTCAACCCTAAGGAAGATAAGGAAAAATCTACAGAATGGGACTCAAAACAATAGGACAAGACCAAAGAGCTAACTAGTCAAGACAACATAGAAATTAGAGAGGAGTCCCCCCACTAGAAGGTATAGATCTAGAAGTCAACATTCAGCAAGCCACCATGGAAGAAATAAAAGAAAATGTCCTAGAGGAAGGTGGAGACTCATTCCCTGGGTCTCTCTTCATCTCAATTGTTCCAGACTCTCTTGAACCACCATTGGAAGATAGCTTCTCCAGTCTGAGTAGGGACAAACCTAAGGGAATCCCATCTCAAGAATCTTACCCTTTCTCTAAGACACATGAATCTAATAAGGTTCTACAAATGAAAGAACTGTTGGGTACAATCTCCCCAAGGAAGCTCACCAAGATGGAGGAGCTCTTTGAAAAATAAAAAAAATGTAAAGGAGGGCTGGTAAAAGATTCAAAATAAGAAGAGAACCAAAAGCAAAGACCCCTCACCAGTCTCTCCTACACAAAATAGGAGCAGAAATAAAGTAGATGACGAGGCTAAACTAAAATCTCCTAGCAAAAAGAAATCAAGTTAGATAAGGCAAGAAGAAGCTAGCAAGAATATCATGGATGGAACTCAAAAAACCATCTAGGTAGCCTGCACCCCAAGTAGGCAATGTTAGTCACTTCATGGAACCCCTATGGGCTCTCTAGCCCACTTTAGCAGGAAGTCACTAGTAACTTCATAAGGAATCCCAATTCATACAACTCTTTAAACTAGGATACCTTTACTCAGATGGATAAGATTGAGGGCATTATCTTGAGGATCTCTTTTCAAATATATTCTATAGTTTTCTTCAAGTAGTTATGGACATGGATGTGCTTCATAAGAACCACATAGGTTTCTTTATCCAGCTTGGTCAGTCTATACTCCATAGAAAGTGAAAGGCCTATGGGACCCTTTGTAAGATCACCAAGGCCCCTAAAAATGTGGTCAGCCTTTCTTGGCTAGAAGTTGACTCTATTATTAAAAGCATCAACTCTATTCAACTTATCTCAGGCCACTTTCATCATGTGTCTAGGAATGCCACTTGGGTCACTGACTGGACCACCATTCTCACTACCAACATGGATGCTAACATGATTTTGATCCATGATAAATATCTCTCTAGTAAAGTGGAGGATTCTCTAGATGTGGACAGACCCCAAAGTACTGATGTCATGATTAAAGATAATAATGAAAACAAAGGGGTTTTTTGATAGAGTAAATTCACTAATGACAAGTTGCAGATGGAAAATAAGATTAATCACCATGCATCCTCTCCATATTATTTCTAGGTTTCCTTTCCCATAAACTATAATTATTTCCAAAGCCATATCTCTATAAAGCCTAGAATTATGGCAGATAGCAAGACAGAGAGAACTAAGTTTTCAGTTAACCAGAGAGAAACCAAAGCCCAAACAATAGGAATGGTAGGGGAAAGACATAGAAGGGAGTTAGAGAATGATAGCAAGAAGTGGAAGAACATAAACAAAGTCTAGAACACCCTTCAACAATGGGAAATCACCACCTTCATAGAAAGACTCCATGGCTACCGAAAGGAGATCACCAAAATCTTTTGTAAAAAGCTAGAATGAAGGGATAGTGGAGATGGAGGGAAAGTCCTTCACTGTCATGGAGGAGTTGATCTCAATGGTTACATGCATCACCATTGCTGAAAAAAATTCTATAGAGATCATAAAATTTTAGACAATGTTGTCAATGAGTTTGTTAGAAATGACCAGAAGAAGAAGGCTATCACCAAGATGGGAACCTAATACCAGCCTATGAGCTTGAAGATGAAGTGGTAGTTTGTTCTCAAGGTGCTCATTTCTTACATCACACTGGACACTAGGTTTGATAGAATTTTCACCTACCATTTTGTCTTGTTGAATCACTTTAGGAACAGAAAAAAGATTTCTATTATGTTTTATCTCTTCTCCTCTATAAATGAGAATATAAATGGCTTTAAAGAGGAAAACATTGATAATCCTACCTTGCATGAAGGTTTGATACTTTTTCTTTATGATTACTTTAAAGCCCAAATTATGGGTATGGAAATTGTAGACAAGAAATCCATTAGTGAAGATTCAAGGTCGGACTACATCGCTTCAGGAAATTCTAAGGATAACCTCTCTTTGGAAGGTGAGAAAGATCAAAAACACATCTTGAAAAAGGAATCCACTTTTAAGAAGAGACCTCTAAGTGCTGTCAAAATCAAAAAACCCCCAAAAAGGTAGGATAGAAAGGAGATTAATTCAGATGAATAGTACAATGAAAATGATATAAATATGGATACTGATGAAGAGGAGGGAAACCAAAATATGGAAGCCACAAAAATGCTGGATCAAGAAAAAAGGGAAAACCCCAACATCATGAGGGAATTCTCAGGTCACCTCTTTGTTGACCTCATGATCAGTGATGATAACTCCCTTCCTCCTTAGACGTCACCTAGCACCAAAAATGAGACTCAAGCCCCCATTCCCAAGGACCTCAAAGATAATTAGGGAAATCCTTTCACTCAGTCTCCTACATAAGGCTTGAGACCTCAGAAGATAATTCTAGAGGGGAGAATCACACTTTCAAAAAAGGGAAAAAGGTCTACAAGAGCTTCAACATAAACACTGTGAAAATGGGGATCATAAGGGAGGCCATTTTCCCCAAAATCATAGAGGATATCAAAGGCTATGTCCACAAGGAAGAGCTGATTGATCCTACACTGGTGGTCATAAGTGATAAAGCCAGGGAAATGGATTTGGACTTCCTCAACAACACTAAGAATAGCATGCTAGATAAATACAGGTCCTTTAAATGGCTCTTCCATGGAATCAAAGACCTCAAAGATAAAATTTAGGGTACTAATGACAAGGATCATCATACCACAAAGAGAAAGCAAAGCCTAGAGGCTAGGGTCTAGCACCTGGAATAAAAAATGATCAGCCTAGAGGAAACCCTGAAGGGTATTGCTGAGAAAAACTTTAATATTCTCAAAGTATCCAATGACAACATAAAGCTTCTCATAAAAAAAATGGAAGAGAAAATGGACAAAAGGGTTGATAAGAGGACTACGGTGGAAGGGAAGAAGAAGCCAAGTGAGGGCCCAAGTAAAAGAACCAAAGCCAGAACAAATAAAAACAAGGATAAGGAAGGCTACCATGATTCCCAAGACATCCAAAATGTTAAAGAGACAACATAATTGATGGAGGCTCTCAAATGCAATGTTGTTGTTAGGATCAAGAGACTGGTTTAATCCTCGGTGCCTATCTTTTTTCTCTATTTCATCTTTCCTTTTTATGTGCCTATGTTATGTCTGGCCTTTCTGGGGCCTGCCCCTTGGACTGTAAAAACTTCAGCTTTGAATTGATCTTGTTTAGCTCTTTTTAATTACTTTGTTGTGGGTTTCAGGCACCCTGTAAAACCTATTTTACTTAATCAAAAACATAAAAAATAAAAAATTTAATAGGAAACTTGAAATTGAGAAAACTAGTGCAATTGAAATTTTGAAATAGGCAGGAATTTTTGGATATCTAATATTATCAGATATCCAAATATTTTGGATATCTGATATTATCAGATATCCAAATATTTTGGATATCTGATTTTATTGGATATCTGATTAGGCTTGGTATTTGCTTGGGCAATACCAAACGTGGATGATCAACCCTTTAGGCATGTTTCAGGAGATAGTTTCTGATATCAAGAGTTTGACCATGTAGCTGACGACTATTTTTTCACCCGAAATTGATGAAATGAAAAGGTTTTCTTAAAGACATTATCAGCTTTCCATCAATATAATTACTGTCAAACTTCAAGTTTGGTAAGTAATTATTACTTATTTTTCAATTGAGTTATCTTTAAAGTCATAATTGACATACTAATTGAAAAACAACTATAAATTTCAAACCGTTTAACATTTTTGAAATCCAAAACATGCGTCACATTCTATGCTTTGGCTACTATAAGGAAAATAAATAAATTCAATTTTGTAAAGTTCAGAATTAGTTAAGGTGGTTAGACATGATATTTTTTTATTCTAAAAAAGTTGTAGCTAAAAATTCATAATTAATTATTTATTTCACAAAAAATTAGAAAAAAATATGCGTCACATTTGCAAATGAGTCTACTACTTATATATAGAATCTTGGAAAAATATATCATCATTTGATTGTGATTAAGGTGGTCAGACATACATGTACTTTCTATCTTTTCCCTAAAATTTTCATACTACTGCATTGAAATCTAAAATTTTGAACAATTAGATCAAAATAATTTTAGACAAGGGCTAGTAGTTTAGAAACTAAATTAAATTTCCTATAGATTCTATTCTTACAAATTTTTCACATAAGGTTCATAAGATGTTCAACTTTTTATGTCAAGTTGACTAACCCTGATTTTCTACTTTTTCATTGCCACTTAAGGCCACAGTTTTGTATACCATGATCCTACACATACCCAGGTCTTTCCTTACTATTATTATCATTTTTAGCTAACAACGCACTCACAGCTTTTGGAGTTTCTGAAGTATACAAATGAAATGGTTTATCAAATTTAGCCAGTTGCAAGATAGGAGGATTTGCAAGGTACTCCTTAAATTACTCAAAGGTTTGTTTACATTCACCATTCCAAGAGAAACTGGTATCCTTTCTAAGAAAGGAAGTAAAAGGAATATTTTTATCCACTAAATTAGAAATAAAGAGATGAATAGCTTTTATTTTTCATTGTAAACTCCGTAACTGAGAAATATTCTTAAGAGGAGGCATATTAACAAGAGCTTCAATATTTCCAGTATCTACTTCTATGCCTCGCCTAGAGATTATAAATCCTAATAATTTACTAGAATCAACTCCAAAGACACATTTCTTAGGATTCAATCTCATGTTGTAACTTCTAATCCTTTCAAATATTTGTTGTAAAATGGTAACATGATCTTCTCTTTGTATAGATTTTGCTAAGATATCATCCACATAATCTTCAAGAATCTTATGAATGTAATCATGAAAAATCAAAGTCATTTCTCATTGATAAGTTGCTCTTGCATTATTTGATCCAAAAGGCATCAAGACCCAACAAAATGTTCCCCAAGGTGTTATACATGCAGTCTTAAATTGATCTTTAGGAGGAATAAAAATTTGATTATACCTAGGAAAAATGATCCATAAAAGATAACAACGCATGATCCGCTCTTGAATCCACAATCATATGAATATTAGGTAACTAGAAATCATCCTTTAAGGATGCCTTGTTTAAGTCTCTCAAGTTAGTACACATCCTTATCTTATTTTCTCCTTTTGAAATAGGCACAATGTTTGAAATCCAATCTGAGTAATCAATACAGTAGATAAATCCAGAATCTAATAACTTGTCAATTTTAGTTTTAACTAATAAAGCAAATCGTGGATTCATCTTTCAAATTTTCTACTTCACAGGTTTCATATTTTTCTTTAAAACAATATTATGAGTAACAATCTTAGAATCTATACCCAACATATCTGAATATGTCCAAGAAAAAATATCCTTAAATTCAAGTAAAATGGAAACCAACTGATCACGTTCATCCCGATTCAAACATTTCCCAATCTTTATCATCTTTTTAGAGTCGTTCTCATCCATTTAAATATCAACAGTCTTAGTTATTAACAAATCACTTCATATTAGAGGATCCATTAGTAAAGGAAGAATATCTTGTTTATCATGTTCTCCAAAATAAGCATTGGTACATAAACAATAAGGCTTCCATCATTTGTGATGAGACTTAGGTAAATCCTCATAAACCCCTAAAAAATCCATTAAGGCTTCATCTTCAGGAAAAATATCTAGAGTAGGTCTTTGATTAATGTCAATGAGGAGTGGTTTAACCAATTTCAACTATCCACTACATATATGATTAATATTAGGAGGAAAAGATGATGGTTGTCTACAAGGATTAAATCCTAATCCATACACATGATCATAAATTTCATTGTCCAAAGGTACTTGTATAACTTGCTCATATCTACCACATAATATCTAACATAACCATATTGATCAGCCATATTAGATGGAGTCCAAGGAGTGACATATGTCACAATATCATAGCAATCAAGTTTTATTGTTTGAAATGTTTATTTAATTGAAGCAGAAAAAAAATTACTTTTTAGTTCCTCACAAATTGGGGAAGGAGCAAAAACTTGTTTCTCAAATTCACTTTGTTGCTTCATGAATTCCAAATTAGAGACCTTATATTCTCCAATGAATGTAGGATTAAAATCCAATGTCCCCCTATAATCCTCAGTCAAAGAAGAAGATGGAGCTTCTGATCATTGTATCTCAGGTTGTTTTATCTCAGGTTATTGTATCTCAGGTTATTTTTCTGCATTCAAACAAGGATTTGGTGCATCATCCACATGTAATGTATACATTAAGTTGTTACAAATGAACCTAACCTTGCAATGAAGAGTAGAAGGAACTGCATGCATACTATGTAACCATGTTATAATTGAGAGGTCCAGGCATAACATGAATAGGTGTATTTAGAATAACTGGACCAACTTTAATAGTTAAGGCAATAATGCCCAAATTTATCTTTGCAATATTGTCAAATCCACATATAGGGAAATTATCAGGTTGAATACTTGTGAGATTAGCCTTAATTTCCTTAAGCATATCCAAGCTATAAACATTAAGCCCAGATCTATTATCAATTAATGTTCTTTGAATGATACTCTGATTAATAAAAATAACAACCATAAGAGTAGCATATTGATTCTACACCTCAGGAGAAGGTAAATATTTATCATAAAACACAATAGGAGGTACATAAGGCATAGTATACATGCAATCTAAAATAGAATGAATGTTCTCTTGATTAGGAGGTGAAGTAGGAAGAGTGGATAAAGATTTTTGCAATGCCTCATGATATGTCGGGGAAGTTTGAAGTAATTCCCATAAAGATATCTTGGAAAGAGTAGCACGTAATTGGTCAACTAAGTTATACTCCTTAAAGGTAGAAGGAAACCTAGGAGCTTGAGGAAGCATAGGTTGAGAAGGTGGTAAAGAAACCAAAAAAGTAGGTTGAGGGTTATTCCATGTGTGATAAGCATGTGAGACATAATCATTGTTATCAAAGAAATCTAAAGGATATCTAGGTTTACCCTTAATTGTTATGCGAGGACATCCTTTTACCATCATCAATGGTGTAGGATATATCATTTTAGGTTTATCAATGTTGCAAATATTTGCACATTAAGGTAACCATGCACACACCTTATGGTAAAGGTTGATTGGAGAGGTTGTGGAGGAGAGTGAAATAGGAATAGGATCAATGGAGATCTTATTTAGACAATTTTCATCCTCACTACCATGTACCTCATTAGGGAATCTATCCTCTTGTACAATAAAAGCCTCATCAAAGTATTCAAAACAATAATCATACATATTGAATACAAAGAAATACTAAAAGCATGGAAATGTAAATGTTGTTGTATTTTAAAGAGATTTTGCAATGTTTTTTGTATTTTTGGAATATAAATGCAAGAAATATAATCTTATAAGCATGCAAGATCTAAATACAACACTAAAAAGAAAGAGTTGTTGTAACTGGGTTCACCAAAATGAATAGGGGAAAAATGGAGTTTAACAATGCATCTAATAGAGGCCCTAAACTAACATTCCCCTCAATATATGTGATTTGAAATTATGAGTAAGTAATGTAAATCTAGAAATATATAAAATTAGATAAGATAAGATACATACCTCATAATGAAATTTATCTAAAAATACCTATTTTTTGATGCATGTGCATAGTTTCAGGAAATTCTACAGCTAGATTTGGAACCCGAAAACTACAATAGAGAAAACCTAGAAATTTTTTTCAATTTTGAGGGAGGTCAACCTTGACCAAAATAGCAGGGCACAATCTTACCCCCCATTGAAGGTTGACCTTGACCTAAAATAGCTCTGACAAATAAATTGTTCGTAGATCCTAAAAGTTTGATGAAAAGTGTACTCATATCTTCTCTGCAATTCTTAAAACAACAACTATAGATATCTGAAAATGGTATTTTGGGGTGGTTATATAGGTTTTTTCCATAGTAAAACCCCTATTTTGGTGATCTCCACTTCCATGAATAGCTGGAAGTAATATAATATGTTTGTGTATTGAATGTGTAATGCCAAGATCTAATCCTCTAGATTGAAACCCTAGCATGGATGGTTATGAGAAAGAAATGCATAGATTTGAATAAGATAAGAAAGCATACCAAGCCCCCAAGGCTAAAGTACTCTTACCAAACTCACAATCTATAATTTCTACCCCATGATTGTATCTTTGAATGCTTGAATATTGATAATGGTGGATCAGGGAAGAAGAAATCTCTCTTGCTCCAAATAGATGTTCACAATGGTGTGCTCCCAAAAATGCTTGTTGTCAACAATGGCTTGATATTTTATACCATCCTCTTGCAATCTTACATCTTCACTTCACCATTGATTGCTTGCTTGAATAAATTGTGCTTTCACTTGATAGATTATGTGTGAAAATGAAGGCAAATGAGAGTCTTTATATAGAGGTTTCAAGGTGAGGATCCTATAGTAATATGAAGACCCATAATTCAAATTTCACCTTGAATTATGGTCCAATCACAATAAACAACTAAGGATAGAAAATAATTAAATGAATTTGAAATTAAAACCCTTCCACATTTGGATCCAAAAGCCCGACATTGATTTTAGGGTCCTCCAGGGCCAAAATTTGAAAAGGGAGATCAAATATAGAAAGAGGTCAAGGACAACCTTGACTCTAACCTAGGTTAGGTTCAACTTCAACCCTAACCTAGGTCAGAGTCGACCTTGAACCTGACCTAGGGGTCCAGATCCAACTAGAGTAGGAAATAAAAGGTTCCAGGAGTACCTAGAGACCTAGAAGTGATGACATAATAGGGCAGAGTGCCAGAGAGAGGCACATAGTCCTATGATGAACATGATTAAGGCTAGGTAGACCTATTCCTATATCCTACCTAGAAAATAGATCAATAGAGAAAAGAAATTAAGGAGAATCCTCGGGATCCTAACCCTAATTTCACCTAGAATGAAGGAATCAAGTGCAAAATGCATCCTAAATGTAAGTCTATCATGATAAATGCACTAAAAGAGGGTGGTAAACCTATCAAGATGGAAGTTCTTCCATTTTAAGATGATACAAATAGGAATATAGGGAGGCCACTTGTAATAAGGGTTACATTCTATTTGGGTCTTGTAGTTGTCCTAATATACTTCAAAGCTTGGCCCTCTTTGTCAAGGAGTTTAAGTCTATGAAAGACAATGGGTCAAAAAAGTGTTATCATAGAGTCAATGAGTTTATTCTTTAACCATTTATCTTTTAATTTCCACCTTTTGAGAAAAAAGAACAGTTAGATTCATAAATGAAGTGAAGCTACCTTTTAATATACTTGAAGAGAGGGATAAACCAAAATCTGATCTTGCAATGAAATCAAAATATGATACCATGTGCATATGGTTGGCCCAAAAATGCACAAACATTCTGTAGACACCGAAAAATCCTTCAGAAAATAAATTATTTTTGTTTTCTGAAAATCCTTGATGACATAATCATTTATTAACTAATTAATTATTTAATTAATTTATTTATTTTTATGGCATTAAATCCCTCTCTCTTAATTAAAAATCTTTAATTAAGGAATCTAGCCTAAAAATGTCATTTGGACATTATCCCTAATTTATTAATTATTTAATTAATAAATTGACCAAAAACCTCAAAAATAAATTAATTTATTTTTAATTTATTTTTTATCCCAAACTTGGCCAATTTCCTTAAGACCACTAACCTCTTCCAAAATCTTCTAATCCCTTCTTAATTTCGATTAAAGGGCTAATCCCATCTTTTCTAACCCTAATCCCAAGGTTAAATATTTAATTAAGGTTAAATATTTAATTTTCATATTTATTGAAAGTATTTTAATAAATATTCCTAAAACTTAAGCTTTTGGAATGAATAACTTTTATTCCATGAAACTAAGGAGAAATCTAGACTCTTCTAGAATCTTCTCAAATCCACCCTCTTCACCCATCCTAATCCTTTTCTTTGTCCTAATCTAATCCTAATCCTACCCTTAAACCTTTGTGCAATCCTAACCAAGCTTAAGACTTTCCTAAACCAAAGCAAAGTCTTTCCTTCCAAATATCTCAACCACAAAGTATTTATTGCTTCCCCAAAGTCTTCAAAGCCTCTTAAAGCCCATTCATTGCTCTTACAAGCATTTATTTGGAGAGTTATGAGCTTGGAGCCCCCTTTGTTGACTCCTTTTTTCCCTTCCCTTCATCCATTCACCTTGTGACATGTGTCACCTCCTGATTGGCTGAGAACTAGCACAATCCATGTGCTTCCCTTTGAGTGAATCTTGGCCTCTCTTAAGGATTTCAATCCTGGCCATTCATTCCTCCTACCCCAAGTCTTTAGAAATCCTATAAATACCCTCACTTCCTAAGGCAAATGATCCTTCAACTTTCAAACTCAATAGCAAAGTTATAATGCCATTTTCATTCTAGCATAAGCATAGCTCATCATTTTAGATCATTTTCAAGCTTAAATCACATCTAAATTAGCTTTAATGGGATTAACATAGATTCATTTCTTGTTTTAATCTTAGTTCTTTCTTTAAGCTTTGCATATTTGTGTGTTCTTGAGGCCTTTGAGGCAAAATAAGTTCCTCATACCTATTTTGTGTCATTTTGGGTCTTCTTGATCCTCAAATCATCCATCTTGCATGCTCCAAGTGCTTGAGTTTGCACACCCACATCCCTCTATATCTAAGCATATCAAACGGTGCATGGGCGCATCCGTTTTAAGCTTAAACTAAGGTGGCTTTGATTTTAGTTTGTTTACCTTTGAATTTGATTTGATTATATGCTATGACATTTGTTTGTCTTTGGCCTTCAAAATAGGTTTAGGTGCACTCACAAATCCTAGTCTACATTCTGGCACGCCCGGTGGGACTCAAACCACAATCATTTTGATGAAACTATACTTTATATGCTTTTTTTTTGCAGGAAATAAAGAAATGTCGCCTTCATGATAAGAAATGATGCCTATAGTAATTAAATGTCACCTTCAAACAAAGAAATGTCGCCTTCAACAAAATAAATGTCGCCTACAAGGAATTCAGTCACGCCTTCAGGCAATTAAATCACGCCTTTGAGGAAAGAAATGACGCCTGTGAACTTTGTTTTCACGCCTGCATAACTGAGAATTTCCTGTTGTCAGCAACTTCTGTTACGTTCCAGAATTCTCTTCTGTCGCCTTCTTGTAATTAAATCATGCCTATAACAAAAGAAATCACGCCTCTGGTCATTTTATCTGTCGCCTTTTGAGGTACAAAATGTCGCCTGTAGGAATTAAATGTCGCCTCTGCACTTTCCAGCATTGCCTATAAGCTGGACAGTGTTGCTTTTGGTTTTTGTCTTGAGTTGCTTAAAGACTGGTTTTTTTTCATTTCTTTTATTACAGCAAAGGTCAAACTCAATCTTGAATGAAACTTAAGGAAATGAACTTAGGTCCTAGAGTGTCATTGTCAATTTGAAAATCAAACCAAATCTTGAATGCACTAAAGGAACAGACAACTCTATTCCCTATCTCATTTCAAATTCCAAAGCAAGCAAACAAATTTAATCTTGAGTGATCTAAAGGACAAAACAAAGCTTTTTCAAAGTTCTTAAATCAACTCGCTAATCAAATCTTGAATGCACAAAAGGAAAGAACTTGCAACCGTTCAAAGCATTTACATTTTGAGGAAAAGAACAAATCAAAAGCTAAACACGAGTGTCTTCATTTCAAAGTTCAAACATCACTTAATCAAATTGGGAAAATGAACAAAATCTGCTTGATGTGCATGTAGGAGTTTTTCAATTCGTGCATAATCCTTGTTAGAGTAAGCAACGTGGAACATTTGAACTTGGACAAGTTCACCTGTTCTGCTTTTAGCGAGGCCTGTCCAAGGAGAAGCGCTTCCTCCTCGGAGAACGACCTCAAACCGGTATCCCCCCCGGCCGGTATATAAATAAGTGAATACCAAAAGAATCACTTACATCTCCTAATCGCCGGGCGTTCGTGCCAAACACGTGACTGGGGATGGTAAACATTCCTCTCCCCCAGCATAATTGGCAAGGCTCTTAAGTGAGTCACGGATGATCAGCATAACCGGGTATGGAGACACCACGGAACAAATAGCAACCTGATAAACTAGAAGCTACCCTATCTACATCTGAAAGTATCAAAATCCTTGTGCAAGGACTGATTCCAAGGGGTTTACCGGGTCGCCTCAAGATTACTCACCATTTGTATTCCCTTCTGGGGGATACCAAGCTGTGGGCAAGCGATTTTGATACTCACCTTCCTTAGGTAGATCTGTTTGACGTGCTTGACAGTCAAAGACTCCGTGAAAACATTTGTCAAACATACACTTTTTCGAAAGCATTTATCAGTCTTTTATCTTGTTTGTATCTCACAAAGTTGCTTTGTCCTTTGTGAAGATTGCTTTTATCAAAATCCTTTGCCAATGGAAAAACATCAAGTAGATCTATAACTTGGTTCGAAGAACAATCAGAGCAGCCATCCCAAAACTTGGTCATCTCCCATCCCTTTGTCTGTATTCTTCTAGAAAACCGCCTGCTTCCGTCAGTCATCCCAATCTGAGTCTTAGTCTTCCAAACCATCTTCGTCCTTATCCTTATCCAAACTCATTCGCAAAGTCAGCATGTCTCAAATCTATAATGAGTTTGGTTATGATATCTCTCCTCTCCCACCAATCGATCCTAATGATGATGAAGGTCTTGTAGACCATGATGCCTATTATAGCCAGTTTCCTCCAAGCAACTCCCAGCGTTCCATCATTCCTCCAATCCAGCCAACCATGACTTCACGCTTATCTCCTAGCACTCCCTTTCATGTCCTCGGCAAGGCTAGCACTCCTTTTCATGTCCTTGGCAAAGCAACCCCAGTATCTTATCCATCCCCAACTTATCCTTGTCTTCAACCTACACCTCTTCCATATGCTCCTTTCAGGCCTCCACTTTCTGCTATGGTCATTTCTCCATCACCATCATCCCTTAGAAACACTTCACATTACTTCCCCTATCTAAGGCCTCCATCTGCCCATCGTCCAAAAAATTCTGAAATCCAAGATTCTAGTCCTCCCATCCTTTTCACCAAACCTCTATCCTTTCCCAAACCACCATCTTCTGCTCCAAACCCCAATCCTCCATCCTGTCTCAAACCACCATCTTCTACTCCAAACCCCAATCCTCCATCCTGTCCCAAACCACCATCCTCTCTTCCAAACCACATTACCAAAAGTCTCTTCCCACCAGCAGAGTTCATCCCTCAACCCACTCCAAAACTTGTACCTCAAGCCATTAGCCCTGCCTCTTCAGCACCATCATCCCCTCAAGCAAAATCCAAAGCTCCCTTTTCAAAATCATCTTTTTCATGGGTGTTCCCTTCTTTCTCTCCCCCTTCGCAAACATCTACCCAAGCACAAACCCCACTTTCATGCGAAGACCATCCAAGCTCCCCATCTCCTCCACCTTCCAAACCTTCTTCACCACAAAAGTCTCCAAGGAAACCAATAACAGAACCCAAGGAAGAGCCAATAGCAAAACCCACGCTTGAAATTGAAAAGCCAAGCAATCCTTTATGTGAAGCCATCATTGATGAGGCCCATCCAGTGCTCCCATCTATTATCTATCTTCCATACATCCCAACCGTTGATCCTCTTCCATCTCCTATCATCGTTGAGTCCCTTCCATCTGAAGTCTCCATCCAATCCCCAGAATCATCTCCTCCTAGCATTATCCAAAGCATACCTAATGAGCTTCCTGAGTTCATCCCTCTCCCTGTCATTGCAGCTGCAAAATCTCCCATCCTTTTATCCATACCATCTGAAGAGTTCTTCCTTCTTCCAGACACCCCAGCAGCAGAGTTCCCAATCCTTCTATCCACTCCCTCTGAAGAGTCCATCCATACATCCCCCAATCCTCTATCTGAACAAATCCCATCATGTTAAGATCTGGACCAAAAGCATGTTGAAATATCTATAGAAGAACATCAAGATCCAACCCCTTTACTTCCCCCATCGCATGTTCTATTGCCTCCATCACCTTCAATCCAAAATCCTACAATCCCAATTCCTCCAATCCAAGATCCTATCATCCCAGTTTCTCCAACTAAAAATCCAATACCATCCCCCAATCCTAGTCAAAATCCCAACATCCTATCCCCTCCTCTTGAGGATCCTCCTAACCAAACTATCCAGCTACCGTCACTCTATCCACTTGGAAAACTAACATTTGTCAAAGGCAAACCACTTGAAGAAGAAGAAATCAGCTTCTTATCTTCCATCAAGGAACCAGAAAATGGTTGTTTGTCATTCACCCCAAGTCAAAAATATCCTTTTCTGGATAAAATGCTGAAAAGATGGAACTATCAAGGCAAAGGTCTTGGCACTCACGAACAGGGAAATATACAACCCATTCAAGGCAAGACACATCCAAAAGTCTATGGAATTGGTTGCACACTAGAAGAGGACACTCCCTCCACATCAGCGAAAGGTACTTCATCCAGAAATGTTGGTACAGCTAAGGCAAAGTTCAAACATCCATTCAAAACCAACAAAACATCTTTCAGAGCCCACAATGCAATTCCTCCTCCTCCATCGTTACAATCAAGGACAACCTATCATATTCCTCCTTCATCCTCCCCATCCATTTTGGGTCCCTATGTCCCAAAGTCTTTCAGCGCATCTCCGTTACCCAACAAATCCATTTTGGGACCTTATATCCCAAAATATCATCCTCCATCTTATCCTACTTAGCCTTTCATCCAACATCCAAGCATCCCTAGTCAAGATCAACAATGGCACATGTCTACATATCCTATCTACCAATCTCCTTCCATCTCTCCATCCAAATTTCCTCCATCCCAGACAACTCCTCATATTCCTCCCAATTCTCCTCGCAACTTGGATGCCATATCGCGCATGAATAAAGGGAAAAATCCACAAAAATCCAAAGATTGTTATGTCCAGCCTAATCGACATGCACAATCAAAGCAAAATCCGATCAAGCAAGCCAAAGCAAACCACTGGCCACAAAGGCCCATCAAAGCAAATGCCAAATCTAATGCATCCCAATGGCTGCAAAGGCCCAATGACGATTACCATGTCCAGTCTAATCGACATGGTCAATCAATGCAAGCTCCAATCAGGCAATCAAATGTGCCGCAAAGGCCCAGAAAAGAGCCAATCAGGCATGCTAAAGCACCCCAATGGCTCTGAAAACCTAGCAAAGTCCAAGCAAAATCTATCACATGGCCACAAAGGCCTAGCAAAGAAAAAGAACAATCTGATGCCCACCAATGGCCGCAAAGGCACACTAAACCTAAAACAAAAATGATGTGGATCCCAAAGCAAAAAGATGTAATCCATCTAACAAAAACATCCACAATGGCATCCAACGTTGCCCATCTCCCAACTCCTCAATCTTCCCCTCCATCTCCTCCATCCTCTAGCATAAATCCTCCATCACATCTATCTCTATCTTCCACATCCAATCATCCATCTTCCTCGCAACATGTGCCAATGTTGATCCTGACAACATCCCCCTATCTTGATCACTTTCCATCCTTCCATCCAAACACTTTCTACCACCATCTTTCCCATCTCCCCCATCTGATTCATGACTTTGCATGATTCCCCCCATCCTGCTACAGTTGTACCAACATCCAGGCACACAATCAGAAGAAATCAGTGAGGAAAGTCAGCACAAATCAGTCAGCACATCTAAAATAGCAAAGGGAAATCAATGACAAATCAGAGAAATCAGCAAAGTCAACAGGCAATCAGGCTTTAGCATCAACATATGCCTATCAGCTTAAAACAGAAGCATATTTTGGGGATGAGACAAGCTTTAGTCGCAAAAGTTAAAAAAGCAAAGGCAAAATCATGAGTCTTTATGTGAAAACCCTTCTGGGGCACATTCTGATTCCAAAACAGTAAAAATAAAGGGCGTATCTTCTAGTGAAAACTTGGCAATTCAAGCACTAGAAGATGGAGCTTTGCCTCTTCCTCCTATCTGGGATAACAACACATGATAGTTCCCTATCAACATTGCAAAAACCAAGCTAAATCAACTTGGGTACAGAAGGATGTTTGTGGCTCATCTACATGAAGGTTAACCTGACAGAAAGTGAATCATGACCTTAAGTGCCTTGCTCCGAGGAGTCAATTATCAACTGTGCATGGTCATATGCACATGCCTAGGTGTGATCTTAAGCTTGTCGTCCATCATCTAGCAATGGATCCCCATGACAAGCTGGCAACATCAGAAATTCAGTGAAGAATCTCTCAGAAGATCAACATCAAATCACATGATAGCACCAAAATCAGCACAAAACTCAGCGCCACATCAGAGAGTTAGCAACAACATCAAAATATCTGTGCAAAATAAAAAACAGCAGGGCCATCATCAAATCATAAGGGAACATCCAATCAAAGAATCAGCAACACCATCAGAATATCAGTGACAAATCAAAAGATCACCATCTAATCAAGAGGAAGCGCCAAAATGATGACATCAGCTGATCAGCAAAGCACGACAGCATTAAATCAGAGCTTCAACAACAAATCAAAATGTCAGTGCATATCAGCACCGAATCAGCAACACATCCAAACAAAATCAGAAGTATCAATGCATATCAGCACAAGCTCAGCAACAAATCAGCAAGATCAGCACAAAGTCAAGGAAAAAACACAAAAATCCATAAAAAATTGGATAAATCAAATGAGCAAATTATCAACAAAGCAAAAATCAAGAGAAAAACATTCATCCTCTGGTGAAAACTTGGCAATTCAAGCGCCTTGGACAAGTACCATGGTGAAAACCTGGTAAACAGGTGCCATGCGTAGTGCCCCCCCCCCTAATTCCTTTCTACAGTTAGGGGCTTCCTTTCTATCACCTCTTATCCAACATGTCCTCCATCCCCTTTTGTCTCTCACTTCCTTCATTTTCCATTGGATCTTGATGACAAAAATAGAGACTATCAGATGTACATGCTTTTGGGCACCTCCTTGGCATCCATTGCACCTTTCAGCTACATATCCTCTATCCAATCCTTTCATCCTAGCTTCCATCCTTCCTCATCCTCTTGTTGGCATATCTTCCGTCCAAGCATACACCATGCCTTTAAAACACATGAACTATCTTAAACAGGGGGCATCCTCTTCCTTGGTGACGTATTCCTTGGAGGCTATCCAAATCCAAATCTTCCATCTCCCAAAATCCTCAACAATTTCTCTATCCAAATCCAAACCAACCACCATCCAATCCTTCCAGCACTCCTCTATCTTAATCCATCAGCAGTTCCTCCAGCATCCTCTATCTTGATCCACCAGCAAACCAACTCAGCATCCCATATCCTTTATCAGAATCCAACATCCACCATCCATAGCAGAAAGCAGATTCACCATCTTTTGTACCAAAATCCAAAGCTCCAAATCCACAAGCATTATCGTGTTCCAGCCCTTTGAGTTGTTTCCATCCCTTATCCTAAATCAAAAATCATCCTCTTTTTGGCACAACGTGTTGTCTTAAAGAAATCAAACCTTGTCCTTGCATAGCCTTATCATCTCGAGCAAGAGATTGGCTTGTATTGACAAGAATCCAGTTGACCGAAGATCATCAGTCTATCCTAGGTTGATGCAATCCTATCACTGATCCTCCATTGGGAAAACAGCAGCTCATTTTATTGACACTTGGTAATCTTCCACCAGCTTTCCATCTTCCACCAGCTTTTCATCCTCCAAGCAGCTTTTCCATCTTCAAAATCCTCTAGCAGTTCCACCATCCAATCTCCCCGAATCTTCCTCCATCCAAATCTTCTAGCAGTTCCATCCTCCCCATCCTCAGCATTTTCCTCCATCTTTCCAACACCTAGTACCTTCTCTTGTCATTGGTATCTAGCTATAGGCCAACCTCATTGCAATCCAATGCCATTCATCCCTATCCACACCTTGCTAGCAATCTTCCCAACCTATCCATATCTTCTAGCTAGCCAACATCCAAGATCAAGCTAACCGATCAAATCACATCCTTCGTCTTGTAGCAGGCCTTGATCTCGATTCAATCATCATCATTGGGATATGTTCTTCCCAAATTCATGTCATTTCAGGACACATCATCCGCTGCCAGTCCATCTTGGCCTTCCAACCCAACTGGGGCACCATCTTGCATATCTTTGAAGTTGTCAGCTTCATCCCCAGGTTCTTTGTATATCCTATTCTTGAGTCTTGTACCATAGCGTCAGTCGTGTCTCCACCTAAGCTCATTTGTAAATTTTTGTCTTTAGGTCCCATCCTTTGTCTTAGTCCTTGTCCCTCCTGCAGCAGCATTTGATCAAATATCTTGTCCCATCCCTAGCCTCAGAAAATTTGTAGTCCCACTCGGGCCTTGTGCTTCAGCAACATCAATTGTCGACTTATCCTTGCTCATCCTGATTATTCCTTGAACTTCAGCTTTTGCCAGCAAACAACTACACTTATTCTCTCACCAACCCATGGGTCCTTGAGGATATATCGTTCCTCTTGTCTGATCTAATCTTCCATCCTGGTCCTTGAAGATATATCGTTCCTCCTGTCTGACCAATCTTCCCACCATCAATCAAACCTAATCTCTCTCCTTGGCAAAGGATGTCTTTTTGGAGTTATCATTTTGATCTTGGATTTTTGTCCTTTGGGTCTTGTTAATCTTTTTGGCTTCTCATTATCCCACCAGGGTCACCACGATTCATTATATCACGGTGTGCTGCGTGTGCGGATAATCTGGGGCAAGGTCTTTTGATCTTTCGCTTCTGCCTGTGGGTCAGTTGTGTGTTTGTGGTTCCTTCAGCATCGGATCCGCCATGTCACCTCTGTGCTTCATGTGTGATGTTGGGGCAACCCTGTGTGTTTGTTTAGCGTCAGTCCTCGTCAGTCCTCTGCGACGTTGTTGACAGGCCTCGTGATCCCAGTATCCTTGGCAGGTCTCTAACATAGCTATATTAAATCTAGGCTGTGCACTCCCGTTTGCACTTGGAGCTATCTAGTCCCTTGCATTTATCATATAGATTAATCTTGCATCTTTGCATATAGCTGCATCTTGCATCTTGCATTTCCATCTCATCTTGCATATCATCCATATTTGTTCTTAGAAGTGAGGTTATTTATCTCCCCTTTCTTCCTAGGCCCTTCCTTCCTCGTCCCGCCGGGCACACTCTGTCCCAGGGTGTAATCCCTCTTTCTCCTTGTCCCACTGGGCGCATCTTCCATGATTTTGTCCCACAGGGGCATGTTCCTCTTTCTTCTGGTCCACCCAGGCGTCATACCCTCTTCTTCTGATTCTAGCCTTGGCATCTTGTTTTCTTGTCTTTGACGCCATGCCACTTGCGGCATCACATCAAAGAGGGGCAAAATGTAGACACCGAAAAATCCTTCAGAAAATAAATTATTTTTGTTTTCTGAAAATCCTTGATGACATCATCATTTATTAATTAATTAATTATTTAATTAATTTATTTATTTTTATGGCATTAAATCCCTCTCTCTTAATTAAAAATCTTTAATTAAGGAATCTAGCCTAAAAATGTCATTTGGACATTATCCCTAATTTATTAATTATTTAATTAATAAATTGACCAAAAACCTCAAAAATAAATTAATTTATTTTTAATTTATTTTTTATCCCAAACTTGGCCAATTTCCTTAAGACCACTAACCTCTTCCAAAATCTTCTAATCCCTTCTTAATTTCGATTAAAGGGCTAATCCCATCTTTTCTAACCCTAATCCCAAGGTTAAATATTTAATTAAGGTTAAATATTTAATTTTCATATTTATTGAAAGTATTTTAATAAATATTCCTAAAACTTAAGCTTTTGGAATGAATAACTTTTATTCCATGAAACTAAGGAGAAATCTAGACTCTTCTAGAATCTTCTCAAATCCACCCTCTTCACCCATCCTAATCCTTTTCTTTGTCCTAATCTAATCCTAATCCTACCCTTAAACCTTTGTGCAATCCTAACCAAGCTTAAGACTTTCCTAAACCAAAGCAAAGTCTTTCCTTCCAAATATCTCAACCACAAAGCATTTATTGCTTCCCCAAAGTCTTCAAAGCCTCTTAAAGCCCATTCATTGCTCTTACAAGCATTTATTTGTAGAGTTATGAGCTTGGAGCCCCCTTTGTTGACTCCTCTTTTCCCTTCCCTTCATCCATTCACCTTGTGACATGTGTCACCTCCTGATTGGCTGAGAACTAGCACAATCCATGTGCTTCCCTTTGAGTGAATCTTGGCCTCTCTTAAGGATTTCAATCCTGGCCATTCATTCCTCCTACCCCAAGCCTTTAGAAATCCTATAAATACCCTCACTTCCTAAGGCAAATGATCCTTCAACTTTCAAACTCAATAGCAAAGTTATAATGCCATTTTCATTCTAGCATAAGCATAGCTCATCATTTCAGATCATTTTCAAGCTTAAATCACATCTAAATTAGCTTTAATGGGATTAACATAGATTCATTTCTTGTTTTAATCTTAGTTCTTTCTTTAAGCTTTGCATATTTGTGTGTTCTTGAGGCCTTTGAGGCAAAATAGGTTCCTCATACCTATTTTGTGTCATTTTGGGTCTTCTTGATCCTCAAATCATCCATCTTGCATGCTCCAAGTGCTTGAGTTTGCACACCCACATCCCTCTATATCTAAGCATATCAAACGGTGCATGGGCGCATCCGTTTTAAGCTTAAACTGAGGTGGCTTTGATTTTAGTTTGTTTACCTTTGAATTTGATTTGATTATATGCTATGACATTTGTTTGTCTTTGGCCTTCAAAACAAGTTTAGGTGCACTCACAAATCCTAGTCTACACATTCATCATTAATTTTTACATAAAATAGATTATTCGCTGCAAGATAATAATAAGATTATTATAATTAGTTATTGCAAGGGACCACATAGGGGGTTAGTGCGTTACATTATGAGTATTATATTGTATAGTAAAAGAAAGGATAAATATTTAAAGTACCTGGAAGCTGGGCTATTCTCAAGGGAAGTCCATCTTCATTGTTCACAAGAAATTAATCTCAATTTTGTATTATTCTTGTACATTTAACATGAGTACATCCAAGAATTAAGTCATCGCCTCCTACTTAAAATGAATCCAATATTATGAAATGTCCCCTAAGAAAGAATATATAGTTGAAGTGAAATAAACACATGATAAATGAGAGAGAAAAAGAGGAATCTACTTACCAATAATAGGTGTTTCCATTGCATATGTGGTCATGCTATGTGTTTCCAACATTGTAGGTGATACCTCTATGGATCTGATCCTCGTAGTAGGCGGTGTACTCAACATAGGATCAATAGTAGGTGTTGGACAAAAATATTATTAGAGCATAAAAAAAATATGGAAAACCATGGAAAAGATGGTAGATAGAACATGTGATGTATCACCTGAAGTATTTGCATCTGAGGCATTACTATTTAATGTATTTAGCATCCTCTGTAAAGAGAACACATATATATTTTAGTTAATGACATAAAAAAATAGTATACTATAAAAACCATTATTGAAATTTTTTTATAATTAAAAACTGCATTAATACTTACTATATAATTCCAAACATGGTGAATCAACACATCCTCTCTCATCATTATTTCAAGAGTGTGAGATTGAATATCTTCCATTCGAGCTAACTCTTTTGATATTGAATGCAGGACCTTATGTAGTGCAAGCACATGATCAACATCTAATAAAAAATCAATATTGAATGGATCCTACTCATCTTGTGGCTCCTCATGGACAACTTGTTGCTTTCCATTTTTCTAATCAACACTTGTTTGTGAGAACAACATTATTAGAACTTTATTTAAAAGAAATCCAAAATAGTATAACAACAAAAAATACCCATTAACATAACAAAAAATATGCATGAACATTTTTCTTGTATGTGCATTTGTACAACAACGAGTTTTACCTATCGGGAAGAAGAAGTTGTTAATATGATTTAGAACAATAGAGAGGGGGGGTGAATCAGTTGTTCTCAGGTCCTGATGTATAAAATAACTTCAAAAACTTTTCCTTAAATCAGATCAAGCAACCAAAACAAACTCGGTCATCACTGATTCAATAATGGAAACATATAACTCAACAGTCCACTACCCAGCTGTATCTAACTTGTAAAAAATAGAAATGTTGAAACCCAAAAACATTCACACAATTATTGACACCAGGATTTATAGTCGAAACCCAATATGGGAAAAACCACTTTGTAACATGATACTATTATTTTCACTCTTCTGAAGTGAGCTCGGTTAAAATCCAACCCTATCAAAGGTTACAATAGACATTGTCAAGTGTGACCTAGTAAAAGGATTTAAATCACCCTGTTAAAAGTGAGCCTAGTCAAAGGACTTACATACACTCCATTAGAATGCAACCTTGTTCAAAGGATTTAACATATGACTGTTAGGTCATACCTTTGTTAAAAGGATTTTCATTGTTACAATGATTAGAAAGTAGTAGTAATATTGATCTAAAAAACATACAACTCACTTTGTAAATATCAAATCCAATTCCATACAGAAATGTTTGTTTATTGACTTTGAAACTTTTCCATCTCCACTTCTGATCTACTTAGAACTTTCCTTCAAGCAATCACCACACTTTTCCTTCAGCCTTTTCTCTTATATAGTCAATAAAACTTTACTGTTCTTCTAGCATCTACTTCACCCATGCATACACATACCTAATGCTTCAGTTCCCTTAATAATTTCATCTATTAGGTTAACTTATCTTTTTCTTCTTAATCTCCTTCTTAGATCTTAGGGTTAGGTCAAATACATTGAATCTACTCGCTTCATGTTCTTCATCACCTCTTCTAGAATCATCTCAAATCTCATAAAGATTTACAATAAAACATTTTACAAAGCATTAAATGCTTCCATACAATCAATAAATAAAGTTAACACATTTTACATAATCAAATAATTCAACAATGTCAGCTCCAAATCTAAATTCTCTTCAAATATAAAATTGTTGATGCTCGGTCAATACTATGATCATCGACTCGGTTTCCATGTAAAATGCTCGGGCACTACTAAAATTATTTCTTTAGAAAATATGGTCTTCCTTGGCAATTTACTGATACTCGGTCGACAATAGATTTTTTCTCAGCATCCATGAACTCAGTCGACTCTATCATAACTCAGCTTAAACTTGATTTCTTCATTTTTTCTTAGTTAAGCCTACCAGTTTAGTCTCAAATATGACTAAGATAAACAATACATTGTCTCATCATTGCGCAACATAATCAAGTACACTTTTTAGTATCAAGATAACTCAACCTTTCCTTAGGTGCTATTGTTACCAACCTTTCTTTCCTTTCTCAACATAGCTATAGTACTTTCCTAAGTAGCAACAGTCTTACCAGTTAAGGTTTGACATCAATGACAATACAACAATTGTTTCAATTGTAGTTTCCAACAATCTCCCTCTTTGACATTGATGGAAACACCATATCATATCACCTGAATAACACATGGATTACCAACCAATCCAAAACCTTATCTATCCATCAGAGAAAATTTATAATATCCTTAGCTTCATTCTGATTCAAAATCAATAAATATTACTTCTATGACCATCAAAAGTATATGGATCTCCCTCTATCCCGATCTTTCATTTTAGTTCAATCTCCCTTATTTTCAGTGTCATGTGCTATAGTATCATTTCAGTTCAATCTCCCTCTTTGACAAAAATGACAAAGAAACAACTCAAACATACATCCAACAGATGTAGATATATCTATTCAACACAATGTTTCTCCCTTTGTCATCTTGCTTATGACTAATTTGTTATCTTCATTTCTTCTTCATAGCTCTAGGATAGTCCTAAAGTGTGACAATCTTCTGCATCAATGTGTCAAATGTTTTGTTGTAGCATATTTGATGCAGTGCTCCTAGCTTGGCTAGGCAACCTCAGTTAGGGGAAGGACCCCTAATTGACTTCTTAGGTAATCATGAGCTTCTTTAGGTAAAGCTTTTGTGAATATGTCTTCCAATTGTTCTTTTGTATTCACATATTCCATTCAGACTTCCTTGTCTTGTACCAATTCCCTCAAATAGTGATACTTGATTGCTATATGCTTGGTCTTAGTGTGCATCACTAGATTCTTAGAAATATTGATAGCACTTGTGTTGTCATAGAAAATAACAATAGGTTCAGTGATTTCTTCTTTCATGCCTATCAACAACTATTTTATCCATATCAAATTTGAACAGTTTACTACAGTAGCAACATACTCGGCTTTGGCAGTAGATTGGGAAATGCAATTTTGGTTCTTGCTTGTCTAGGAGACTAATCTTTGTGCAAGAAAGAAAGCTCCACCACTAGTGCTTTTTTTGTCATCTACATTTCCTGGCCAATCAACATCAGTATATACTCTAAGTTCAAATTTGTCATTCTTCTTGTAGTATAACCCATAGTTAGTAGTTCCTTTCAAGTATCTCATGATTCTTTTCATGGCCATCATGTGTGTTTCCTTAGGATTGGCAGAGAATCTTGCCACAATCCCAATAGCTAATGCAATATCATGTCTACTATGTATAGCATACTTTAATTTTCCAATCATGGATCTGTACAAAGTCTGGTTAACTTCTGCAGCATCATCATTCTTAGATAACTTTTGTCTAGTAACCATAGGAGTTCCCACTGGTCTAGCATCTTCCATTCCAAAAAAATTTAGTATTTCATTAACATACTTAGACTGTGTAATGAAAATACCTTTCTTCATCTTATATACTTGTAAACTAACAAAGAATTTGATCTCACCAAACATACTCATCTCAAATTCAGTTTACATTTCATGTGAAAAAATTTTACACAATGCATCTTGTCCACCAAAAATAATGTCATCAACAAAAATTTTGGCCAACAAAATACCTCTACCTTCTTCATTTTTCATATACAAATTGCTTGTGTCACTTTTCCTGGAAAATCCAATCTGTATCAGATAATTATGCAACTTCTCATACCATGCTCTGGGAGCTTGTTTCAATCCATATAAAGCTTTGTTCAGTTTTCATACCATGTGTCTTTTGTTTGGATCAATAAAACCTTATGGCTATTCTATGTAAACTTCTTCTTCTAGTATACCATTTAAAAATGTAGACTTGACATCCATTTGATATACCTTGAAATCTTTATAAGTAGCATATGCAAGCAGAGTTCTTACTCCTTCCAATCTAGCTATAGGGGCAAATGTCTCCCCATAATCAATTCCTTCTTCTTGTGCGTAGCCTTTGCATACTAGTCTAGCTTTGTTCCTAGTGATTTCACCTTTTTCATTCAACTTGTTTCAAAATACCCTTTTTGTTCCTATAACATTCTTATCTGCAGGTCTTGGCACTAGAGTCCAGGTTTCATTTTTCTCAATCTAGTTAATCTCTTCATTCATTGCTTGTATCCAGTCTTCATTTTCTAATGCCTCTTTAGTTGTCTTAGGTTCAAATTCACATAGTAAGCATGTTAGATTTTTTATCTTGCTTCTAGTCTAAATTCCAGTGTCTCTTTCTCCAACTATCTATTTAGGCTTGTGATGTCTTCTTACATATTTTGCCAAAATAGGTTCAACATTTTTCTCTTCTATTCCATCAGGTTCCCCAACAAGATTTTCAGATTCAGCCTCTGAATGCTCGATAATCTCTTCCTGATCCTCGACAGCATTATATTGTAGCTCGGCATGTTCTTGTTGTCTTTTAGCACTATTTTCCTGATGCTCAACATCATCTGTCTATCACTCGGTATTGCTTACCTGAGACTCGGCATCAGGTGTAGGTTTGTTACCTACCTCTTCTATTTCCTCCATGTACACAAAAGATCTGTAATCTTCTAGTTATCTTTTTCTATCAACCTCATTTCTTTCTACATACTCATCAATTTTTACATTCACACTTTCCACAATTTTGTTAGTGTTAGAGTTCAAACACTTATAAGCTTTACTTTTTGTGGAGTAGCCTAGGAATATGCCTTCATCAGTTTTAGCATCAAATTTTTCATTCTTATTGTCTTTCAATATGTAACACTTGCTTCCAAATATTCTAAATTATTTAACACTTGGCGCATGCCCATACCATAATTCATAGGGTGTTAGATTTGTACCTTTCTTGATCTGTACCTAGTTAAGAGTGTAAATAGCTGTACTTATAGCTTCTTTCTAGTATTTCTATGCCACATTCTTTTCAATCAATAATGTCCTAGCACAGTCCAAAATAGATATGTTCCTTCTTTATGCTATACCATTCTGTGGAGGTGTCCTAGGTGCAGACATCTATCTTTTGATTCCTCTATCATTGCAAAATAGATTAAATTCATTTGATGTGAATTCTCCACCATGGTCAGATCTAAGACATTTTAGGTTCCTACCTATCTCCTTCTCAACCTTAGCCAAATACCACTTAAAAAATTGAAAAGCATCAGATTTTTCTTTTAGAAACATTACATGCATCATCCTAGTATGATCATCAACAAACAAGATAAAATATCTAGCAACACAGTAACTTTGTATACCCATAAGTCCACAAAGTTCAGTATGAACCAAATCTAAAATGTGTTCAGAAGTAAAGGATTTTCTCTTGAAACTTGACTTCGTCATTTTTCCTAACTAACATTCTTGGCACATCACATTCTCAGGTTTCTTCAATCTAGGTAGGCCTCTTACTTTCTTCTTCTTACTTATCTCTACTAGATTGTCAAAGTTAACATGACATAGCCTCTTATGCCATAACCAAATGTCATCAAGTTGTGCAAACATACATATTTCTTCAGATAGGTCAAGATAGAACAAATTACCTCTAGTCTACTCACCACTTCCAATTAGTTCACCAATAGCATCAAATATCTTAGCTTTCTTGTGATGAAATTCTACTCGATAACTAGTTCTACTGAGTTGAGCAACACTTAACAAACTATAATTCAATCCTTCAACCCAATAAGCATTTTCACAAGAGATCTTATCAGTCAGTTTAATCAATCCTTTTCCTCTAATAGGACATACTGCATCATTACCAAATGTTAGACTTTTACCTTTATAATGATGTAGGGTCTCAAACTTACTCTTGTCACAAGTCATGTGATGTGAACAACCACTGTCAATAATCCATTTATCTTTCTTGTTCACATAGGAAATCAATGCAGTTTTCTCATCCTCATCAAATTCATCTTTCATTGCAACATAGACTACCTCAATTTCAAAATCATCACTATCAATGTCAGTCTCTTCTTCGGCAATGTAACAGGATTTCTTACCTTTTTCTTTGTAGTCTTTGTACCTTCAGTAGCCTTTGTCATCTCTTTTTTCTTTGTGTCTTGTATTTCTTTCTTCATCTTTATCCTTCATGTCAGGACATCTAGCAGTTGTATGACTGACCTTGTTACATGTAAAACATATAATACAGAGTTTACCTAAATATTTTCCTTTTCCTCTTCTCAATCTTCTAGCCATAAGAGCTTCTAGATCTTCAAGATCTTCATTAGAAGTGTCACTTTCACTTTCACTTTCACTAATGCATCTTTCTTTTTCCTTCTTAGGCTTGTTCAGGACTAACTATGACTTAAAAGAAAATTCAACATCTCCAATACAACCAACAGTGAAATTATCATGATTAGATAGTTCAAAACCAGTCAGCTTGGCAATCAAACCTTCCAAAGTAAGCACATTTGTAGAGTTACATCTAGATTCTTGAATAACTAAGATCTTAATAGCATATATAGGACACAGAGTTCTTAACACTTTTCCAATTATAGTCTCATCATCAATAGTTCCATTTTCTCCTCTAATAGCATTCACAACTTCTTTTATTCTACCACAATATTGTGGAATGTTTTCATCTTCATTCATTCTCATTTCATCAAACTTACCTCTAAGACTCTCAGCTTTGGCTTTTAGTACATATAGATCACCACCATAGATCATTGCAAGAGTATCCTATTCGCATGTGCAAAAAATTTCATGGCTGTAGCATTTTCCCCTTGGTCTTTGCAATGTTTTTCATGCCTCTGGCATAAGCCCTTTGTTCAATTTTTTGAAAATCTAGCTGTTATGTTCAAAAACCATTTGTTATGCCCTCACCTTGTTCTAATTTGATGTTACTTTATTCAGGCCACTTAAAATTCCTTTAACACATGTGTTAAAATTGGTGACCTCTTTGTCGCGTGATCACGTGAACCTTTTTCATGTCTTACGATCATGCGACTAAAGTTTTATGTCAGCCTCCCTTGATTTATTTTCCTAAGTCTCTATACCCCAGTGGCCTTTACTATTTCCTAAGGTCCTGAGCACCTAATTTTTCCTAAAAGCCTAAATTTTGTGCTTTAATTTTTCTTATGTTCTGGCTTAATATTTTCCCAGGCCTCGTCTTCTGACAACATCTCAATCTGATGGTTAGCATAAGTTCTTATAGGATTTGTCAGGAGCTTGAGATCTTACGCCAGTTGTTGATTCTCCTTTATGACATGGCACCTCAAACAGGTGGGTCCAAAGTGACACATATGCGCAATTGGCGGTTTCTCATTAGCTCATGTATTAACACGTTGGCAGTTGTCAGTGGGACCTAGTTTCTGGATGCGTCAGAGGGTCCTAAAATTGTTAGAAAATCAACGACGGGTGCATGATCTTATGGGATCTCTCAGAGGCTTAAGATCACACACCATCTGTCGATTCTGCCTTTTTCAAAAGACATAAAGTATGGTGGCTCCACATGCTATGTATGGGTGAAAGCACAAACCTATGTCGCAGTAGAGGACAAATTAGGGGGTTTCGGCCAGAATGGTTTCCGCCGAACAAGGTTCAGCTGAAAGAGGTTCGGCCGAACCTATGTGGCAGCCATGAGGTGCCAAGTGGTGCCTATGTGGCAAATTATAAATAGGTGAAAATTATAAATAGGCAAAAATTGCCCTCCAGAGCTCATTTGTTCACTAGCGACTTCCAGATTTTGAGGAGTGCTTAAGAGGGTTTCGGCTGAACCAGGTATGTTTTTTTTTTTTTTTTTTTTTAAGTTTTATGTTTTTTAATAGTTTTATTATGTTTTATTTTTTTTTAATTTGTTTTTTTAATTTAAATAAAATAGTTAATTTTTTAAAATGTGTTAAAATAGTTAATTTGTTTTTCTAATTTAAATAAAATAGTTAATTTTTTTTTCTAATTTAAATAAAATAGTTAATTTTTTTTTTCTAATTTAAATAAAATAGTTAGTTTTTTTCTAATTTAAATAAAATAGTTCATTTGTTTTTTTAATTTAAATGAAATAGTTAATTTAGTTTAAATTTAATATTTTAAATTTAACATAGTTAAGCATAGTGAAACATAGTTAACATAGTTAAACATAGTTAAACATAGTTAAACATGTAGTTAACATAGTTAACCATAGTTAAACTTAATAACATAGTTAATCTTAAGAACATAGTTAACATAGTGAACATAGTTAACCATAGTTAATCTTAAGAACATAGTTAACCATAGTTAAACTTAATAACATATTTAACCATAGTTAATCTTAAGAACATAGTTAACATAATGAACATAGTTAATCATAGTTAAACTTAAGAACATATTTAACTATAATCCTAACTTTAATCCTAGAACCCTAACATATTATAGATAATCCTAACACAAATTGTAACGCTAAACCTTGATCATACTCATAATTGTAACCATTAACCTTTAACTCTAACCCTAACAATTTAATCCTAACTATAACCCTAAATATTAATTGTAACAATAACCAAAACCCTGACCCCAACTATAATCCAAAGTCTAACCGCAATTCTAAGTGTAACAATAATTCTAACCCTAACCCTAAACAAATTTATAACCCTAACCATAAACCTAACCCTAACATTAAACCTTAACACTTAATCCTAAATGTAAGTATAACTATAACCAAAAGCCTAAATCCCAACCCTAACCATAGTCATATACTCATTAAATGCTAAACCCTAACCATAAATGCTAAAATATAATTAGAAATGGTAAACCATAATTATAAACCTAAACCTAATCCTAACTATAAAATTTTAATCTTAACATTGATCCTAAGCTTGATCCCAACACTAACCACAATCAAAATCCTAACCCTGACCATACTACTAACCACATGATGTATTTACCCTAAGCTTGATGATATCCTAATCCTACGCCCCAATCAGTGAACATGTAATTAGTGAACATAATTAGTGAGCATAATTAGTGAACATAATTAGAGAACTAATTAATAATCTAACAAAATTTTACTAATCTAATTAGTGAACATTATTAGTGAACATAATTAGATAATTAGATTTAACTTAACCCAACTATAATTATGTATAATTATATTCAACATCAAGAACCTAACCTCAACCTTAAAAAACCATAAATTTGTAAACTAAAACCCAATGTAAATACTCGTGCAAATTAATCATAGTTATAACCCTAACCTTAATTAGTCAACATAATTAGTGAGTTCATAATTACTAATCTAACAATTTTACTAATCTAATTCTAAGTGAACATAATTAGTGAACATGTAATTAGATAGCATAATTAGATAACTAATTACTAATCTAACAATTACTAATCTAATTAGTGAACATAATTAGATAATTCTAGATAACTTAACTAGAATATAATTAGTGAACATAATTAGATAACTAGAATAATTAGTGAACATAACTAGATAATTAGATAACTTAACCCAACTATACATAATTATATTCAACATCAAGAACCTAACCTCAACCTTAAAAAACCATAAATTTGTAAACTAAAAACCAATATAAATACTCACATGCAAATTAATCATAGTTATAACCCTAACCTTAATTAGTGAACATAATTACTAATCTAACAATATTAGTGAACATAATTAGATAACATGTAATTAGATAACTAATTTATATGCATGTTTAAATTTATAGTTCATGTATGCACATTTAAATTTGTAGTTCATGTATGCACGTTTAAATTTGTAACATGTATGTTTCTTAAATTTGTATGTACATGCATGTAGTGATCTCTATATATATATATTCAGATTGTTTATCTATTACACATGGCATCCGGTAGAGCTTCCGTAGATTCTGGTGAGGCTAGTGTTCATGGGGGGGGGTGGTAGTGCTCGTAGTCATAGCTCTCACACATCAACTGATACAGCTGAGGCTAGACAAAAGTTATTTGCAAATACTATTGACAGATTGTGACGAGCACTACAGATTTTGGAGGAGACGTTAGTTTCATCCACCACTATCTCTAATAGGGATAGGGTGAATGTTATTAGAGATGAGATGTTATGTATGATTGACACTATTCAATCATACAACCCATATGATGAGATTAGTGCTCATGGATTCTATACTTCTTTGTCTCACAGTGTCACTAGCACTATGAAGTACAACACCATTGATACACTTGTTACCACCCTTATGGTGAAGGGTATGTTTCCTCATTATTTAGATAAGAGGAAGGTGAGAGGATATATGGTGATGAGATGTGAGGATGATCTTGTGGGACCCTTCGTATATCCTTGATGGTTGGCCTCACAGCATAGGTGGCCCCAGAAGGATGAGCTGCCACTATATTTCTACAAACAATTGTATGCAGAATTTCATTTGCATCTGGATGTTGATTATACAGATATTCCTGATTATGTTGGGTAGGGTAAGGGTAGGTTATATGATAGGTTTAGAGCACTCGATACCCCTATGCCCACTGATAAGCAGGCAAGGGTGGGTCCAAACCTTTTGGTCATACCAAAAGGTTTGGAAGTAGCAGGAGGGGTTGCGACAAATGAGAGGCTGAGGACTGATGTGTATTCTAGCATAGCTACTATCACCACATAGGTTTAGGAGATGTCACCTGATCGTGTGGATAGATATGTGTTACATTCACATTCAGCCATTCCTACACCTACATAGCCTGGTGCATCATGTAGTGGTGGTGACTTATATGATATAGTTGACATACCATCTCCTCTAGCGGTTGTAGCTATATCAGATATGGACCATTTGCGACACATGAGTGCATGTTTATCTAGTGATTTACTTTTGGCATATCATACCATACAGATTCTTAGTGGGATGTCACCCGGGGAGGTTCCTGCATTTGTCAGGACATATAGTGCTCAACAGACTACACCACCCACAAGTTCTCAATAGTGTACACCACCCACAGGTCCTTAACAGACTACAACACTCATAGGTCCCCCACCTACTACACCACCCACAGGTCCTTCACCTATTGCACCACCACCTACAACTCTTCATCATACCACTCAGAGCACTTCATCAATGCGTCGAGGTTGTCAGCTCTTTACTACATTGCTTACAGACATGGATATTGATCCTTCGGATATACCATGTGATTCGAGAGAGTTGAGTGCTATTGGTAGAGTATTAGGGGGTCTGATTGGTGTTGTTCTAGCTGATGCACCTGGATATGGAGATTTATAGACTCCACGTGATCCTATCCAGCATGATACACAGGTATATCGAGATGTTTGTTCAAAAAATTAATTTTTCTATGATCATAAGTATTTAAAATTTATTATATATGTACATGATACATATGTGTGACATGTATTTTGTTTATTGTACATAGACATCAGGAGGAGGTGGAGCAGCATCAGGAGGAGGTGGTGCACAGACATTAGGTCACGAATCTAGACAGGGCCCTAGTTGATTGTCTATATTTCATGTGACATTTCATATTAGACATTTCATTTTAGACTGTTTCATATTAGATATTTCATGGTTATATATCCAGTTACATGGTACATATGGTTATATGCTTATAGAGTTACATGTGGTATATGGTTACATGGTTATATGGTTACATCACATTATTTCAGAGATTACATGTTACATGTATTTTATACATGTTAAACATATTTCATCGTTTAGACTTATTACATATTTCATCTTTTAGACTTATTTCATCTTTTAGAATTATTTTTTGTGTACACATGTGTTAATGTATGTACATTATATATTATGCCATGTATAGTCAATGTTATTTCATCTTTTAGACTTATTTTTTGTGTACACATTATTCTAATTAGTGCACATAATTAGATAACATAATTAGATAACTAATTACTTTAATCTAACAAAATTACTATTCTAATTAGTGAACATAATTAGATAACATAATTAGTGAACATAATTAGATAACTAATGTTATTTCATCTTTTTAACTAACGTAAAATTAACTAATCTAACTAACATAATTAGATAACTAATTTGTTATTTCATCTTTAACTAATCTAATTAGTGAACATAATTAGATAACTAATTACTAATCTAACTGACATAACTAACTAATCTAACTAAAATTTTAACATAATTAAAGTAAAACATATAATTAACTAAAGCATGATTACATACATACATACATAAAAACATATTTTCTATATATATGAGCTCAAACATGAAACTTCAAGCTACATAGAGTTCAAATATGAAAGTACAAGAGCTACAAAAGGAAGTTTATTCAGAAGCTTATAGAGTTCTAAAGCTTCTGATACATATAGTCTAGATCCTCTCTATCTTTTATTATCTCCAAAAGTTTTTCATGTTCTTCAATAGACAACCTCCACTTCTAAATTTTGGCACCTCATTTTTTTGGCAATGCTTCGAATTACAGCTTTGTTGCTATAACCAAGTGACTGTAATGTAGAAATTTTTTGTCAGACATGTATTCAAAAAATTGAACACCATTTTTGTTAACCTTTTTTTTGCTGATAATAGGTTCCTTCAGTAATAACTAAACCAGTTGGATATTGATGCAGGAGCATCCTGGGTGTAAGAGCAATCTTGCATCACCCAAAAATATTTCTATTTTTGTATTCAATAAGGGCTATTTTGTGCAGAGCTGCTATTTATGGAAAGTTACTATTTTTGGTAATTTTTGTATGTGCTCAGAATGATCTGATTTCTTTCTTGGAGGTTGATTTTGGTCATATAAGTCTACCAGTAAAGTTTCATTGCCAGATCAAGTGTATATTGGAAGATATTGAAGATTTTCGGTATTGGCAACAGGGTACAGAAACTTTGAACTCAGTTTTGAGGCTTTAGAGGCCCCGGATGAGGTCGAAAATTTGGGTGACAAGCACTTGTGCCGGTCAAGCCTGTAGAGCGCTTCGTGGCATTTCCAAAATGGGGTTATAATAGCCGATCGGGTCAACTGGTGATGACTTATGGTCTTCGGAAGTTGGGCCACCTGAAATGGTGAAAAATAATTTTCTTCAAAATTTTTGTTCAGGTTTCAAAGGTTATCTTAAGCTGACTATGATGTAATAAAATGTAAAATAAAATAATTCTAAGTTTGGTCGGCTTTATTGGCTAAAAGTTTGGAACCTTCCCAGGCGGTGGAAAATTGCCTATATAAGGAAGGCTGTATTATTGTCTTAGGCAGTTCAGAATAGTTCTAGGTAGTAGATCTTGGTATTGATTCGAGGCTTTGTCCTAAAGAATATTGTAAGGGAATGCCCATGTGGCTTTGCATATTGTAATTCTAAAAGTTTGTAATTCCACATTTGTGGAGATAATAAGAAGCCAATTTCCTGTTCTTGCATATTATTGTGGTTTCTCCGTTTCTGTTATGTGTTTGTGGTATTAAGGGGAGCACCCTTCATCAAGTGGTATCAGAGCAGGTTTTCTTGAGTGTGTAAATAGATCACCGACTGTGACGTAGTTTGCACCAGGACCGTGGTAAGGGTTTCAGTGCGCATCGCGAAAATGCTTCCACGAAGAGAACGTGGCGGAAGAGCTGGTGTTGTGACACTTGAGGTTAGAGAGCTGCAGAGACAAGTGCGAGCATTGCAAGAAGAGATTCACAAAGGAATGAATCTTAATGTCAGAGATGAAAGTGAGGATGAAGCTAAAGAAGAATATCAAGAAGGAGAAGTTGAAATTGTGAACCAGGAGGAAGAAAGACTTTTTCGGGCGATTTCCAAGATTGGGAAAAGACCTAAGATTGAGGTTCATACATTTTCTGGAAATCTTAACCCAGAGGAATTGATCAACTGGATCAATGAATGTGAAGAATATTTTGAGTATGAAGATGTTGAGGATCCTGATAGGGTCAAATTTGCGAAGGCCAGACTGAAAGGTCATGCGAAGATATGGTGGCAAGAGATTCAGTTGGAGCAAAATAGAAGGGGAAAGGAGAAAATCACGAGATGGGATCGGATGGTGGATAAATTGAAGTGACAGTTCATTCCTGTTGATTATGAGCTTGACCTACTGAAGAAAATGCAGAGTTTGAAGCAAGCAGGAAGATCTGTTCAGGAGTATACAGAGGAGTTCTATCGACTTCTCATCAGAACAGGCCATGCAGAAGCTGATAAGGAGAAAGTTGCCTGATACCTTAATGGGTTAAGGCCAAGCATTCAGGAGGAGCTGAATCTAGTTTGAATGAATAGTATTGAAGAGGCATACCAGTTTTCCCTAAAAGTAGAGGAAAAGCTGAACAAGAAGTTTGAGAGCAGACAAAATGGAAGAGGTCGCGGTGGACGATCTGGTGGACGGTCATATGGTGGCCGAAATGAAGATCTGAAAAAGAAGGATGAGGCCAGTAGCAGTCAAAATTAGTGATGAAATAATTTCAATCACTTCCAAGATTAGAATAATAGAGATCAAAGAGGGAGAGGAAGAGGACAAGGATCTGGAAGAGGTGGCTTCCGTGGAACATGTTTTCACTATGGAGAAGAAGGTCACAGGGCATTTGAATGTCCTTAGCACCAAGGTAGAATAGATAGGAGAAATGAAGGCCAGGCCAGAGTTGCACATGTCGATGAAGATGCTAGATCATCAAATTCTGAAGATGCTGAAAGAGGAGAAATGCTAATTAATAGAAGAGTCTTGCTGAGTGGTGAGAATGAACCCGAACAAAGGAGGAGCCTGTTTCGCACTAGATGCAAGTGTGAGGGTAAATGCTATGATGTGATTATCAATAGTGGAAGCACTGACAATTTGGTGTCAGAAGAGATGGTGACAAAGTTGAAGCTCAAGAGACAGAAACACCCACATCCATATCAGATTGGCTGGATGCAGGATGACCACAAGGTCATGGTCAGTGAACAGTGCCTGGTAAAGTTCAAGATCGGTGGGTACCAAGATGAGGTACTATGTGATATCATCTCTATGGATTCATGTCATATGTTGTTAGGTAGACCATGGCAGTTTGACAGATGTGCTATACATGATGGTCGTGCGAATACCTATTCCCTGACAAAGGATGGAGTGCGACATAAGCTAAAACTATTGAAGGAGACTGAAGAAAAGGTATGTGGTAATGCAAGGATAACTTTTGTTGATGGAAGAAATTTCCTAGATGCTATGAGGCATGAGCATGTATGTTTTTCTTTAATTCCAAAAGCTGGTAAAGAGGAAGTAGAAGATGTTCCTGTAGAAGTTGCAGATTTGTTGAATGAGTTTTAGGATATTGTATCCGATAATGTGCCTGATGGATTACCACCAATCAGGAAGATCAGTCATCAGATGGACTTGATCCCAAGAGTGAGTTTACTGAATAAGGCAACTCACAGAATGACACCTGCAGAAAGTGAGGAGTTGAACAGACAAGTACATGAGTTGTTACAGAAAAGATTGATTCGAGATAGTCTGAGTCCCTGTACTATACCCATGGTATTAGCACCAAAGAAGAATGGAGAGTGGAGGATGTGTACAGATTCCAGAGCAATAAACAAGATCACAATCAAGTACAGGTTTCCATTGCCATGAATGGATGATATTATGGACAGTTTGAGTGGAGCTGTGTATTTCTCAAAGATAGATCTGAAGAGTGGATATCATCAGATTCGGATTAGAGAAGGAGATGAATGGAAGACTGCCTTCAAGACAAAGGAAGGACTGTATGAGTGGTTAGTCATGCCTTTTGGGCTAACCAATGCACCGAGCACTTTCATGCGGCTCATGAACGAGGTTCTAAAAGAATTTCTGGGTAAGTTTGTCATTGTTTACCTAGATGATATTTTGATCTTTAGTAAGACATTAGATGAGCATATGATGCATATTCATATGATATTTGAGAAGTTGAGAGAAGAGAAATTGTTGATTAATTTGAAGAAGTGCAGTTTTGTGAAGAAAGAGTTAGTGTATTTGGGATTTTTAGTTTCAGCAGAAGGTCTAAAAATGGACCCAGAGAATGTGCAAGCTATCCTTGAATGGCCTACTCCAAGGAGTGCTACTGAGGTAAGATCTTTTCATGGTCTAGCTAGCTTTTATAGAAAGTTTATCAAAAATTTTAGCAGTATTTGTGGACCCTTGACTGAAACAATGAGAGGGGATAGGAAAGAGTTTAAGTGGACTAAAGGAGCAGAAAAGAGTTTTCAATTATTGAAACAAAAAGTTACAGAACAACCTGTTTTAGCACTTCCAAATTTTAATAAGGTGTTTCAAGTAGATTTTGATGCTAGTGGTACTGCAATAGGAGTTGTTATGAGCCAAGAAGGTAAACCTGTTACTTATTTCAGTGAGAAGTTAAATGATGCCAAGAGGAAATATTCTGTTTATGATCAGGAATTTTATGCTATAGTTCAAGCATTAAAGAAGTGGAGACATTATCTGCTTCCTAAGGAGTTTGTTTTGTATACTGATCATCAAGCTTTGCAATATTTGAATAGTCAAGGAAAATTGAATAAAAGGCATTTGAAATGGGTTGAGTTTTTGTAGAGTTATACATTTGTTTTGAAACACAAGAGTGGAAAGTCTAATAGGGTTGCAGATGCTCTTAGCAGAAGGCAACTATTGCTGACAGAAATGCAGATTGAAGTGGTTGGGTTCAAGGAACTCAAGAATTTGTATCCAGAGGATCCTGATTTTGGTGAAGCTTGGAAAGCTTGTACAGAACCTGTTACTCTAGACAGGACAAAATGGTTGGATTTCATTATCTAGGATGATATTCTATTCAGAGGGAGTCAGTTGTGCATTCCATGAAGTTCTATGAGGGAGAATCTCATCAAGGAGAAGCATAGTGGAGGATTGGCTGGACATTTTGGTCATGATAAAACCCTTGGTTTGGTTGGTGAGAATTATTATTGGCCACAATTGCAGCAAGATGTGAAGAAGTTTGTACAGAGTTGTAGAGTATGTCAGATGAAGAAAGGAGTGAAGCAGAATACAGGGTTGTATCAGCCATTACCTGTACCAGAGAAGCCTTGGGAGGATATCAGCATGGACTTTGTTCTTGGTTTACCGAGGACACAGCGGGGACATGATTCAATTTTTGTAGTAGTTGACAGATTTTCAAAGATGGCACATTTTATTCCTTGCAAGAAGACTAATGATGCTGTTCATGTAGCAGAATTGTTTTTCAGAGAAGTAGTGAGACTTCATGGTTTTCCAAAGACCATAGTTTCAGATCGGGACACTAAGTTTGTTGGATATTTCTGGCGTACATTGTGGAAGAAGTTGAAGACAGATTTGAAGTTTAGTTCATCACATCATCCACAGACTGATGGACAGACAAAGGTGGTGAATAGAAGTTTGGGAAATTTGCTGAGATGTTTGGTTGGAGATAAGCCAACAGGATGGGATTTGATTTTACCACAGGCGGAATTTACATACAATAATTCTGTCAACAGGAGCACTGGTAAATCACCATTCCAGATTGTATATGGAAGTAGTCCAAGAAATGCATCTGAATTGAGGAAGATAGATAAAGGAGAAATAAGTAGTGCTGAAGCTGAGGATTTTACAGAACACTTGAAGAACATCCATGAAGAGGTGAGGAAGCATATTACCAAGATGAACACATAGTATAAGGCTAAGGCAGATGAGAAAAGGAGGTATAAGGAATTTCAGGTTGGTGATGAAGTCATGGTTCATTTGCGGAAGGAGCGGTTTCCAGTTGGTACATATAACAAGCTGAAAATGAAGAAGTTTGGACCATGCAGGATACTGAAGAAACATGATTCAGGAAACGCATATGAGGTAGAATTTCCTACTGAGCTAAATATTTCACCAGTGTTTAACATTTCAGATCTGACAGAGTATCATGAAGGAGGTGTTGAAGATGAGATCACAGCAGCACAATGGAGTATTCCAGCAACTAGTTCAGACACTAAGGAGATCGAAGATATACTGGACAGTCGTGTTGGCAGAAGCACAAGGAACAGGACATATGAAGAATATCTAGTCAAGTGGAAAGGATGACATGTTGAAGATTCATCATGGCTGACAAAGGAGGAGGTTAGCCGTCTTGGTTTTCCTCTGCACACCTGAGTCGTGACAGGGTCACTTCTCAAATTACCCCGGGTGTCTGATGCAGGAGCATCCTGGGTGTAAGAGCAATCTTGCATCACCCAAAAATATTTTTGTTTTTGTATTCAATAAGGGCTATTTTGTGTAGAGCTGCTATTTATGGAAAGTTACTATTTTTGGTAATTTTTGTATGTGCTTAGAATGATCTGATTTCTTTCTTGGAGGTTGATTTTGGTCATATAAGTCTGCCAGTAAAGTTTCATTGCCAGATCAAGTGTATATTGGAAGATATTGAAGATTTTCGGTATTGGCAGCAGGGTACAGAAACTTTGAACTCAGTTTTGAAGGCTTTAGAGGCCCCGGCTGAGGTCAAAAATTTGGGTGACAGGCACTTGAGCTAGTCAAGCCTGTAGAGCGCTTCGTGGCATTTTCGAAATGGGGTTATAATAGTCGATCGGGTCAACTGGTGATGACTTATGGTCTTCAGAAGTTGGGCCACCCGAAATGGCAACAAATAATTTTCTTCAAAAATTTTGTTCGGGTTTCAAAGGTTATCTTGAGCCGACTATGATGTAATAAAATGTAAAATAAAATAATTCTAAGTTTGGTCGGCCTTATTGGCTAAAATTCTAGAACCTTCCCAGGCGGTGGAAAATTGCCTATATAAGGAAGGCTGTATTATTGTCTTAGACAGTTCAGAATAGTTCTGGGTAGTAGATCTGGGTATTGATTCGAGGCTTTGTCCTAAAGAATATTGTAAGGGAATGCCCATGTGGCTTTGCATATTGTAATTCTAAAAGTTTGTAATTCCACATTTGTGGAGATAATAAGAAGCCAATTTCCTGTTCTTGCATATTGTTGTGGTTTCTCCATTTCTGTTATGTGTTTGTGGTATTAAGGGGAGCACCCTTCATCAGATATGTATGTTCATCATCATCTACAATTTTTTCTATCAACTTGTATTTTGTTTTCATGCATCTTAGTAGATAATAATCTACACTTTCTATATTGTCAGGCTCCGCAACTACAGCAAAAATATCACCTAGATACAAATGGATTCTATTAAAATTAAACATCACTTAAATATGATAAATTAAAATTAAATAAAAGAATATGTATGTGCACGCACCTGTAACAACTAGATCATAGACACGCTCATAATCAACTGAATATATAAGATCATGAATGTTTATGTTAATGTCATCATCTTCATAAGGAGGCATTCTAATTAACTCCTTCATATCCCATCATGAAACATAACCATTTGCAATATTCTCCCATTGACTTAATGGATTGTCCTCAATGTAGTGAGCACAAAAACATGATTTTTCTCTAACTTGAATCAAAATAGGCTTGTGTTGTCCTGTAGTGATCAATTGATGTAAACTTCTAATACCAACAATTCTTTGACAATTGTAAGGATTAGATCGGTCTATATCTGTTACAAATATGAAATAAAAGTTGTACATTTTTAAATCAGTTCAATTGTGAAAAGATAGATATGAACATGAAATTAATATTTACTAATCTTAATTAGCTTATTAACAACATTATTTATTAGTCATTATTTGGCTATTTATTAGTATTGATTATTACTAACATTACTTATATAATTGTTCACTAACAACATATTTATTTATCTAAGGAATTAGTTAAGAAATTAATCATGTACTCATATATATATATATATATATATATATATATATATATATATATATATATATATATATAACTATTGAACATCATGTGTACCTACAAGTTCATGTTGGTGAAGTGCACACTTCACACATGCTCCTGCTCCATCGTGCTCTCCTTTTCCATGTCCACTTTCAAAGAAGTTCCACAAAAATTTAACATTACGTCTAGCATGTTGCATGGCTAGCCAATTAAAGGCTTTTGCAGATTTAAATTGTCTTGCAAAATTAAGTTGCACATGTGCATACATACATGTCATCCTTTAATGATTTAACAAAAAATGAAATGAAAATAAAAATAAATTGAAGTATCAATACACATACCTGCACAACCATCAGACCAAATCCAATGTTACAAAGCCTTTATCCCGCGATTTGCAATGTCTTCAAAAAACATTGCAAAACAATGAGCCACATAGCTCCTATCATGAACCTTATCATCGCTGATATAGAAATGAACCTCCTTGATGATAATGCATTCATTTGGATCGAGACTTTCTACCTTATTCAAATCATATTGTGCATGTCTATAGGTCACTTGCATAAATATTGCAACCTGATCAGAATGATAATATTGAGCTTGAAGCTCTTTTTGAGGGGAAAATGTATAGTTCTCAACAAAATCTACAATTGAAATAATACAACTAGGTGGAAAATAATCTTTCGAATCATGAAACTGTTTAGCTTTCCATCGTGCACCATGACAATGCTGGATATGTGGATAAATGAGAGTATGAAATCTGGTCATAAACTCAAGGTAGGGCAATTCACTCTCCTTCAAAATATTTTTTTTGGATTCATCTCCACTCCTTGTTTGATATGTCTCATATTCAAATCTTTTCCACAAAATTGGTGTTGAAACATTAATATTGTCAATTTGCAATGGAAATTTATGCAAATCTCCACAATCACTGCATGCATTCTTTATACACTGTACTTTGAACTCATCTAAATCTTCTAATTTATCACATAAAATAGATTTCACAAATTGTGTCATACTTCCAGGGATGACCATATTTGAATCAAGAACTACCATAACTTTTTTATATCATTACAGGTATAGATGAAACTCAACATGATTTCAACAACAAGTTTCATGAACCTTATTTATGCGTACAAAGCAAGGGCGCAACCTCTCAAACATTTTTTGACATATTTTCACATCTGAAAATTCTTTCTTGAATTCTTCAAATAATTCACTTTGTGTTGTATCTATAAAATGTTTTGGATGTGCTATTTTCATACCAGTCTCTTCATCTTTCATCTGTATTATATCTCTTCTATTAGAAGAAACACGAGAGTGAGCGGTCCAATATTCAATGACTAGTTTTTTTACATCTTCAAAAATTTTGTCTTTTCAAGGAAGCCTACAAATTCTTACCCAATTGTGTTCAATGTTTTCATCTAACATATTTCTCTTCCTGATATATCTTTTAATAGTTCTTCTAGATACATTCAGTAAATCAGAAATTGCATTCACTTGCTTTCTCTATGTCAACCTCATACTAGATAAAGTAGTCATAATTGCTCTACATGCAACACTTAAATCAACTCCTCAACTTGATTTATTAATGCTATTCAATGCATCTTGCAAATTTTGAACTATTGTTCGATTTACATTGTCTCCTGAGTTTTTCTTGTTGTCAACACCCAACAACTCCAAAACATGAGTCATTTCTTTTTTCCTGATTAACTTAACAAATAATTGAGCTCTTCCAACCATACTTTTATTTTCAAAGTATTCATCCCAAAGTTTTTTGCAATGATTTTTAATTGTACTTTCAGATAACATTTCTTTTGATGAAAGTTGACTGAAAAGTGAATCCTCATTCATCTCATTCAAATTTCCCATGCCAAAAGATATATTTCCACATCTAGAACTACCAATTTGTTCCCCTGTTTCAGTTGCATCTTCTTGAATATCAATAGGTTCTTGCTGATCTTCTTCAATATCAATAGGTTCTTCCTGATCTTCTTGAACTTCAACAGGTTGATCTTGATTATCTATTTTCTGATATTTTTTGTCATCCTTTGTTCGATCATATTTTTTGATTCTATTTCTTTTATTCCCCATTTGCAAAAACTGTTCAGATTCAAGTTTTCCAAAGCTTTCACAATTCTTCAATTCAATATCAGAGCTAAAATCTGTAAACCTGTATATCAAATACTAACCAAAATCTTGTTAACAAAAAAAATTGAATAAAATTAAAGTCATAAAAATCATTAATAAATATAAATCTACAATAAATTTCACATGCAATACCTAAATATCAAATAAAAATCATTAACAAATTAAAAAAAACTATTAAAAATGCTTAATTTAAAATAAAAACTATTTAAATCTTACAAATAAAATTAAAATAATTTATAAATCTCAAAAAACTTTAAAAAAAAAAAATGATTTTGTATAAAAAACTAAAAAAAATTGATTTTATTAAAAAAAGCAGGTAAAATTGAAATTTAGGGGCTTAGCTCACATGTGACCGGGTTTGGTCATGAAACCGGCCATGGGTTCGGCCGAACCTCTTAAGTTCGACCGAACCCTGTTAGGCCGAACGTAGTTTGGCCGAACCAGTCTATGTGGCATCCCACATGGCAAGCAAGTAAGCAAAAATTGGGATGGCTCAAAAGTTCTCACTTCTGGGCTTCGATTCTCTATCAAAATTTACCTTTCTCTAAAATTTAAAAATAGCATTTTCTAGAGCTCGGAGTTAGGATTATAATCATATAATTTTTATCATGTTTTGATTCCATATAATATATTATAAATTGAAATTACTTCAAGTAGGTATTTTAACATTTAAGAACACACTCGTTCGAAAAATATTAAAAATATCAAATCATGTCAAAAAAATTAAAACTTTATATTTAACACTAGAGGAGAGAGTCCTCTTCAATAATATGTAATTTTTTTTTTAAATGGTGTAGATTTGATAGGAAAAAGTTAATGCGGACTAAAAACTACTGATTTCAGGTAACACCGACTTTAGATAGTTATAACAGACAAAATATGTACTAAAATACAATCTTTCTTTTTTTATGCACTAGCTATACATGTCATCTAAAATATATTATGAAATCAAAGTAAAAAAATACTATTTTCATAAAATTCGATAATGTGCACTAGACCATAGATTTTCAACATATTTCAGCAATAAAAAAATGGACTTAAAAAATTAAAAAACTATGTCAAATTTTGTTCAAATTTTTTTTTAAAAATTATAAGTATAAACTTCATCAAATTTTACACATTTCATTAGTTTACATCATCTTCAAATTATAAACACAAATGCCACTTTTATATCGTCAAAGTTTAAAAATTTGTATGTTGTTGTCCATTTCCTTTATAAAAGTGTGACACAGATTTTTACTTTTACTCGTATACTGATATGGAAAACTGTGATTGGTCCATGTAGTAATGAGTCAGATTATGATAGTGGGACTGAGGATTCCCAAGCTTCATAGGTTCTGACATGTCAAAGCATCAATGGTTGGCGTGTAATCTGATGGATTTTTTCTGACACATACAAACTTAAGATAGCCGTTGATCTTCTTGTGCAAGCCTGGTTGAATTTCTTAGTGCTTTTGGTAGTAAGGATAAAAGTGTAGCGGCACTGATAAATTTTTGTCTTGTTTGTGTGTTCATGTGATGTTTTGGTGGAGGTCTTGGAGACTTAGCGATTCGATGAGCAGTGTTCGCGTAATAGCCAAATGATTTGGCAGTGCTCCAAAAGATTATGTGAATAAGCAAAAATCTTTTAATCACATATTCGCCAGGTGAGCTAGGGGTTAAATGTTTCCCAAAGAGATGTGGGGCCATTTGTGTTGAGGTGTCATCACTAATTTGAGGAGTTGGGCGATGATTCAGACATGTCAGTGGGCCCAAATGATTCAGAAGAAGAGGACACAGTGGCAAATCGGACGATCACCGTATCTTCACATAGAGTGTGTTAGAACCATGAGATATTGTGCTCACTGTCTGATTATAAGGCTTATACTATGTGGGTCCTATCGCAGAGATGACTGGGTAGCTACAGCGAATGGTGTTGCGACAGGTGGAAAAAAGGGAGCCTAGGTGGGGGTCTAACATTTGGCGGTCTTGATAAAATGGTTAGTGGCTCCGATAATTTCCCATGGGTTTTTCTCATTTGCATAATAAAATGGTAGTGTTCCAAGTTGACTAGCGATTCAGTGAACACTTGTTTGCATAATCACTAAAGTTTCTAGTGGTAAGATAAATCTGTTTGCAAACTAGCGAAAAGCCTGTAGTCGCCAGTTCACCAAATGTGACCGGGGTTAGTGGCTTTTCTTTGTTCGCTAGATCACAGGGTTGAGCTCGGGTTAAGTTTTTCATCTTGTGAATAAGAAAAGCCTTATTGTGCAGTCTCTAGGAGTTAACCTGGGGTTTCCTAACAAGTGAGACATAAAGCCCATGAAATAAAGAGATCTGACGGTTATGATATAAAGTTGGCCTAGATTTAAATGTTGACCGTTGATCTACTGCAGACGCCATGAATTGACCATTACCTCCAGAATTCAAATTTTTAAAGGATTGCAGAGACAAGAAGGACCAAAATTGAATTCTTAAACGGATAGAGTTGGTAAAATTGGTTGTGCCAACTATTGCAGAGTGGTCCAGGGAGCTTCATAATTAATTACAGAGAGTCTTGTGCCATAAAGAAGTGGGATTTCTTGCTCGAGGTATGTTGCAGAGAGGTGATTAGATTGATTGACATGGAAAATTGATGGTCCTTAGTACATTCTTAGATATTTCTCATGAGTGAGGATCATTCTTGGATTTGATCACTTGGGTTTTCATCCTTGTAATAAATTCTTGACTGATATTGGTTGCTTTAGTGGGTGAAACCCTAACCCTAGCTGCCCGAAGCTTGTTGCATCCTATCTTTGGGATTCCAAGGTGGCTAGGGGGTATAAATGGTTGAAGTTTTGAATTTGTAAGGGTTCCTTCTTCTACAAATTTTTTAGGAGAACTAGTTCCATGAAGGGTCCTTTTCCTATAGATTTTCTCTTCTTCTCTACATATAGGGTGCTGTTTTCTCCTTTGTTGGCTCATAGAATATTATATGCATTGTAATTGATTTGTCTTATGTATGAGATTCAATATATTTCTACTATTATTAGATTGTCTCCATTTGAGTTTCAGACTTATTGATTGAAGCATCAAGGGTGTTTCCATCCTTCTATTTGGATTTCCTATGTGTCTGCAATAGAGTTGTTTTCGCAGAAGCAACTAGGTTTGGGATTGGTTTTCAGGTGTGTGTGAACTGGGGTATCAAGGGTATCTCATGTTTTTCTTCCAGTGGATGCTGGTTAATGTATTACTTATTTATGGGTCTCTTCTAAGGAGAGAGTTAATATCCTTTGAATAGGTGATAGCACATTTGGGTACACAAGTGGATTATTGAAGTATGACCTAATTAATGGTGTATGATTGGTGTAAGGCATCAGGATATTAGAATGTATGGCTTTCTTGTTTCATAGTTGTCTATTATAATGGGGTATTTTACTCTGTGGCCCATTGGACAAGGCACTGGTCTATGAGAGACTTAGTGTATCTTAGGGGTCTTTTCAACCCAACATTAAAATCTTTCAAATCAAATACCTTTCCCTTTCATGTTGGTAGTAGTAGTAGTAGTAGGAGGTTCTCTCTAGTCTTCAGACTCATTCTATGCAAGTAGGGTTGTTGAATGTGAATTGGCTTCATTGGGGTATAGGTTACCTGAAGGGGTTTGAAGATTATTCCACAATAATCTATCTAAGGGCCTATTATTTATCATGAGGTGTCTTGAGTGTGCAGATAAGGCAATACCCACCTGAGTGATGTGGAGCTCAAAGAAGAAGGAGGATTCCTTTCAATCCTTATCAATTGGACTATTTTCTTGTCAAACTTGAGTGCCTACCCTGAGAATCAAGCCCATATATTGATTCAAGTTTGGTCCTACAAGGAAAAGCACCAACAAATTGGCGACTCTACTGGGGAAATGATAAATGATAGCAAGTTTAAGATGTCTAATTCCTTGCTTTGCTGAATCATCCCAGAGTCTGGTTAAAAGATCAAAGATTCAAAAGTAAAAAACACACTTGTAAAATCTTCTCACTAAGTGTTGAGTGGTAGCTCTTATTTCTCTATTTGATCAGTGCATGTTTACTTGGTGGAGTTTTGTGTTGATTGGAAGAAGAAACAAGGACAAGTACATTAATTTTCTCTCCAAGGAGGTGGTGACTCTACACAACAAAGTGTTATCTGATGGAGCTTCATTGTGAGCTCTAGATCTACCCTACCTTCTAGTCAATAAGGTCTTCTGCTACAAAACTCTCAGGTACTTTTCAAGGTCTAGATGTTTCCTTATTAAGTGATCAAGCACTAAGAAAAGGATAAGGTGTGAGTAGAGGTTTGTATACTTCAAGTTTTTAGTTGCATCTCTGCAAAATTTTATGGAAGTATTGCATTAAGTTTGATGGGTAAGCTTGATGAGGAGCTTGCTTTCCTTGAGCAAGGCATCCTTAGGGATTGTGTGTCATTGATGAGACTGAAAGTAGGATGTAGAAAGGATCTATCCATATCTCTTTTCTATGATAGATTTTGGGATGTATATAATGGACTTCTTGATGATGTTGAGTTTTCAAAATCTGAGTTCAGTGATTTATTCTTCGATCTTTATTTTCATGAGTCAACTAGTTGGTTAGATGCATTGTGGGAAGAGTATTATATATGTGTCAGAGATTGGATACTTAGTGATGATAGCCTTGGGCTTGAAGATGCACTTGGGGTTATGTCCTTAAAAGCTAAGAACTAGCAGTTATTGGGGGACAGGAGGTTGAGGGCATTGGGTTCTCTTTATGTTGATCATGAGGAGACCAGTAGTTCTAATGTTGATTCTCATTATGTGGAAGAGGTTGACTATGAGGCTGATTTTGAGGTCAGTGGATGTGAGCGTGATGAAGATGGATCTGAGAGTGATAATGTTTCCAATTTGTCTATAGATTTTTCTTCTTCTCAATATCAGAGTTCTTATTTCTTGTCTCGGCTTGATGATGTTTTGTGTGAGTGGCAAGAAAATGAATATGATGCAGATGATGCTTCCTACATTGGTTTATCCACACAAGATGATCTAAGGCCAAAGGTCTCTTTTCTTGTCTTAGATAAGGAAGATGTTTGTAATAGGAGTGAAGCAAAGGAAGATGAAAGTATGGCCCAAAGTCCATTAAGTAGTGAAGAGATTTCAGCACTCTTGGCTGATGAAATCTAGAGGTATGCCCCTATTATGGACCTTGATTTGTAGCTCCCCTATGATATATCATTTGACACTAATAATGAGACCAATGTTCAAAGTGATCAAGTTGACCCATGTACATTACAGTTCCCCTCATGTAGTGGCTCTATAGAAGAAGAGGTAGGACATGATAGTGTGTTGTCCTATCATCAAGATTACAACAATGAACAAGTCTCTTATTTAGATTCCTTTCCTTTTCCTACCAAATATGATACTGAATGTGATAGTGTTGAAGACTTTGTTTCAAACTGTTGGGAAAAAAATTATTTTGATATAAATAATGACGAAGATTAGTTGTTCCCCTTTCACATAATTTTTAAAGGAGACCTTCATTTGGTTCATGATTCAGTTAGTGAAGATATCATGGAGGAACTAGGTTGTTCAGTGGCTGAGGTGTTGGTGTTTAAAAATGCTTATGCCATCTAGGGCTGGCAATATGCCTTGAGAAAGCTTTGCAAGACAACTGGACCAACTATAGGGACAAGACTGCCCTCTTCACTTTTGGCTCTGCAAAACCATGGTAGGTGCACCTAAAATAGTAACTTATGGTATTTGAGGACTTTGGACTAGATTAAACAAATCATATGATAGCAAGAGACTACTAAATGTTAAGTAGACATTCATTGAATTTCAGTTGCTATTGGGTATAAAGTGGCCTTGTGAAGGGTATTACTACCAACAATAATACTTAAAACTTAAAAGGGTCTTTGATTAATGAGGATAGGGAAGGTAGACAAGAGCCAATTAGACATTGGACTCAACTAAATATACTAATCCTTGATCAGTGCCATTATCCATTGCGTAGACCTCACATACAAATAATGAAACATGAACCGACTATTGTCAAAGACTCATAGCCATAAATATAAACATTCCAGCCCATCCACTACTTATAAGATCCTTCTGTAGACAACCAAGACTGAATCTATGTCCCCTCTAAAGTATATTTCACTTGATCCTAGATCAAGAACTAAAGACAAGAACATATGCAAAGGTAACCCTATGCAATGGATCAGAAAATCCAAGATTCACAAGAATGACACCAAGGAGAGACTTGGAAGCATGAAAAACTTATATTAAGTATAATGAGTCATGTACATGATCAAAGTAGGACAGAGATCAAACCACTTCAATAACCTACAAAAGACTTCCATAAATTATATTTAGCTTACATGCAATGTGATATAGCCCTGCTACAAACCCCTGGAACTAACTATAATTAGAACCTCTGGACTGATTAAAATTTGAACCCTTACTCATCCAAAAAATTAAAAATTTATACCACTAGACACCTTGGGAATCTCAAAGAGATTGCAACAAGGTATGGACAGCTAGGGCTAGGGTTTCACCCACCCAACCAATTAGAAATACATCAAAATTTAAAAACTCTTGGAGGGTAAACCAAGCACATGTCTATCAGACCAAGGATGATCTTTGCACTTGAGAAGAATCTCTAAGAAGGATAGGAAGATCATAAATTTACCATGCAAATCAATCTGAACAGACCTGCAAAAAGCCTCAAGCAAAAAAATTTGTCCATCACCACATGGTACCAGTCCAACAGGAAACCACCCAACTCACTGGACCATTCTGCAACCACAGGCACCACCAAACGAGTCAAAATCCATCAAAGAAACCATCAATTATGGTACTTCATGTCGCTGCAAACCCTTCTACAAATTTCAATTCAAATGCAATGACTAATCGACAAAATTTAAAACATTTCCATCGATCCACGTCCTTCCTGACAAATTGGGTGGTCATACTTAATTCACAATAGTTGCGGACCCCTTTGGAAAGTCAACAACCCCGTCAGTAGTCAACAACCAATCAAAACCAAACAAATTGGCAACACTAGCACTGTGGACCCACCCTAACTCTACAATAGCACAATCAGACCATTGTCACATGATTGCATAGCCCAGAAATAGGCCATGCGAACATGCGACAAGCCACACCCCTTTACCTTACCGCAACCACCACCACTGAGGGTTAACACAAAATGTCAGTCACATGATTGCATAGCCTTAAAAAAGGCTATGTGAACATGCGACTAACCATCAACATTCACCATCATTAACTACATTGTCACCGCCTAGCCAATGAAAAGTGCCCATGTCACATCAAATTGAGAACTGGACCAACTGCACTGTTGCCCTTGTGAATCACTGGAAGATCGGATGGTTGTCACATTATCGCAAGGGGAAAGAATATGCCTTGCACTTATGCAAAAGCCATAATATCAAAGTGATCTGACAACCGGGCCCACGACTAAAAACTTCACCACATCACTGCTCTGCATCCAATAGAACTCTACCACCTCAGCATCCTCTGACAGCAGTCCCACGGTCCATTGCATCACCGAAGAAGATCGACGGTTGTCACTATACCATGATCTTAAAAAATGAGCAGCTTTCCCTAGTGGTATAACAACAACCACAAGATCTTACTAAAGTTTAACCCCTTGGGAAGGAAAAGGTCCCACCAACTGATTGCACTTGCACAGTTAAGACTGAGGTCGAAAACACACAAAGTTTTCGACACAGCAAAAGACTGAAAACACATAGAGTTTTTGATGCCAGAAGACAAGTGCACAAAAGCAGAAGGTAGAAGGTCAAAAATAATGAAGGTTTTCACATAGACCGAAAACATCATGGATTTTCAAAAACATTGTGGGTTTTCGACACTTAGGCAGATTCTGAAACTGTTTCCTGCAGACCTTAAAACTTGAACAACTCTCTGGATTTTTTGATTCATCACATGTGTTTTGGATGGGAGCAAGGTGACAAAATAAACTACCAGGGGCTAAGGGCACACACCATGAAACACTATGGATTTTCAATGCAAGACAAAACTATGCAACAAGGTGGGATAACTTCAAAATTTGCAGGGAAAAGGCTATTTTGTTAGGATTTTGCATTGATAGGAAAATGGACCAACGGTGGCCCTAGTTGGGGACATGTATCTCCTGCAGATACAATGAGGACCTCAGATCTCTAGGAAGAAGCAAACCATCCACTGGAAAAACATAGAGACCTTAGAAAACATAGGGAACAGGCCAGGAAAGAAACACACAACAGGAAAGGGAAAGATATTTGCAAAATTTACAAGATCAAAAATTTACAAATTTACTTGATGGCCCTAGGCCACCAAAAGAAAATAAAAAACCCTCCTAAATCAAAGGTCTAATTTTCATCCACATATGCAACTAGCCACCTGAAAATTTGATGACCACCTTGCTGCAAACATATGTTAATATTCATGGGCTGAAGAATGAAACTATGCTGGTCACTACCCATGTTCTTCCAGTCATGACTGTTACATCTATATTCAAATTCTAAGGAGTAAGGAACATCACTTACTTCTTGATGACTGGAACAAATATAATTTTCATCTATTAATGCATTAGGAAATAAAAGATATTGATCATCATGCATTATTGCAAAAACATCTGGCTGAGAAAGACTTGGATCCTTTGACTTACCTTAATGCATTACCCTAGCCACTAAGTAACTTGGTTCATCAATGATATCCTCACTGACTAGATCATGAACCAAGTGAAGGTCTTCTTCACTATCATATTTGGCAAAAGAAGGAAAAGAACATGAACAAGAAACTTGTTCACCACTATAATCTTCATGATAGGACAACACATTGTCATGTCCTTCTACCTCTCCTTTTGCAAAGTAACTACAAGAGGAGAACTCTGATGAATGTGAATCATCAAAAGTATGAGCATCCTGCATCTTGTCAACATTTGACAAACTCAAAAATTGCTAGTGGGTGGGAGGGAAAACATCAATACATACATTAGGGATATCTCCATTGCTTGAAGCTGCACAAATGCTGATGACTTCATCATCATGTTGTACCTGGTTTCCATCTAGTAATGTGGGAGTAGTAAAAGAGTCAGAGGCACACATGTCAAATTCAAACCCTATTGACTCATGCTCTCAGGCAAAATTAATGTGTGTTGGATGTAGGAACTCAGATTCATCCCTCCCTGCATACCTGAGATATTCAAAAGATAGGAGATCTAAAATTTGTTCACTATGAAGTAAACAACTATCCACAAGAACACCCTCCTCTAACATATAATCATCAACAACATATTCATCAATCCAATCCTCTTCTTCATCTGATTGACTGCATAAACTTTCTTCCCCATACTGAGAAAGAGCATCACTCTTATGATTGCAAGAAAGAGTGTCATCACTTGACATGTCTCCTTCATAACTTCCATCATTCTCAATATCAGTACCAAAGAGCAAAACCCCAAGTGCATCCTTAGGCTCAAGACTATCATCACTAAGTACCCAATCCCTGATACATCCATAATACTCCTCCCACAAAGCATCTGACCAACTGGTTGACTTAGGAAAACAAAGCTCCAGGAATAAACCGATGAACTTAGATTCAGGAAACTCAATGTCATCTAGAAGCTCATCATACACACCACAAAATCTATCATAGAACAAAGATATGGATAGATCATGTCTGCACCCCACGTTCAATCTTACCAATTTTATGCAATCCCTAAGGATGCCATGCTCAAGAAAAGCAAGCTCCTCCTCAAGCTTTCCCATTAGACTTAATGCAATACTTCCATAAAATTTTACAGAGATGCAACTAAAAACTTGAAGTATGAAAACCTCTACTCACACCTTACTCCTTTTCTTTTTGCTTAACCACTTAATAAGAAGACATTTTAGATCTTTGAGAAATACCTAGGAATTTTGTAGCAAAAGACTTTGTTGACTGGAAGGCAGGGTAGATCTAGAGCTCACCATGCAACTCCATTAGGTTCTCTACAATGTAGAGTTGCCACCTCCTTGAAGAGGAAAATTTTCTTGTATTGTATCTCTTCCAATCAACCAAAACTCCACAAGTAACCACACTATTTATTAGAAAATGAACTGATCAAATAGATAAAAATTAGAGCCGCCACTCACAACTAGGTGAGAAAATATCAGCAAACGCTTTGTTTTTGTATTTTACTCTTTCCAATGGCCTCCCCAGTAGAGTCACCATCTTATTAGTGTTTAAAAATTCTTATGCCATCTAGGGTTGCCAATATGCCTTGAGACTAATGTTAGGAGTTGTTAGCTCCAAGTGTGAAAGCTCTGCAAGACAACTAGACCAACTATAGGGACAAGACTGCCCTCTTCACTTCTGGCTTTGTAAAACCATGGTAGGTGCACCTAAAATAGTAACTTATGGCATTTTAGGACTTTGGACTAGATTAAACAAAGCAGATGATAGCAAGAGACTACTAAATGTTAACCAGACATTCATTGAATCTCAATTGCTATTGGGTATAAAATGGCCTTGTGAAGGGTATTACTACCAACAATAATACTTAAAACTTAAAAGGGTCTTTGATTAATGAGGATAGGGAAGGTAGACAAGAGCTAATCAGATATTGGACTCAACTAAATTTACTAATCCTTGATCAGTGCCATTATCCATTAGGCAGACCTCACATACAAATAATGAAACATGAACTGACTGTTGTCAAAGACTCATACCCATAAATATAAACATTCCAACCCATCCACTACTTATAAGATCCCTCTGTAGACAACCAAGACTGAATCTATGTCCCCTCTAAAGTATATTTCACTTGATCCTAGATCAAGAACTAAAGACAAGAACATATGCAAAGGTAACCCTATGCAATGGATTAGAAAATCCAAGATTCACAAGAATGACACCAAGGAGAGACTTGGAAGCATGAAAAACTTATATTAAGTATAATGAGTCATGTACATGATCAAAGTAGGACAGAGATCAAACCACTTCAATAACCTGTAAAAGACTTCTAAAAATTTTATTTAGCTTACATGCAATGTGATATAGCCCTGCTACAAACCCTTGGAACTAACTATAATCAGAATCTCTGGACTGATTAAAATTCAAACCCTTACTTAGTCAAAAAATAAAAAATTTATACCACTAGCCACCTTGGGAATCTCAAAGAGATTGCAACAAGGTACGGATAGCTAGGGCTAGGGTTTCACCCACCCAACCAACTAGAAATACATCAAAATTTAAAAACTCCTGGAGGGAAAACCAAGCACATGTCTATCAAACCAAGGATGATCTTCGCACTTGAGAAGAATCTCTGAGAAGGATAGGAAGATAATAAATTTACCATGCAAATCAAACTGAACAGACCTGCAAAAAGCCTCAAGAAAAAAAATTTGTCCATCACCACACAGTACCAATCCCACAGGCAACCACCCAACTCACTGGACCATTCTGCAACCACTGGCACCACCAAACCAGTCAAAATCCATCGAAGAAACCATCAATTATGGTACTTCATGTCACTACAAACCCTTCTACAAATTTGAATTCAAATGCAATAGCTAATCGGTAAAATTTAAAACATGGCCATCAATCCACCTCCTTCTTGACAAATTAGGTGGTCATACTTAATTCACAATAGTTGTGGGCCCCTTTGGAAAGTCAACAGCCCCATCAGCAGTCAACAACCAATCAAAACTGAATAACTCGGCAACACTGGCACTATGGACCTGCCCTAAATCTGCAACAACACAATCAGACTATTGTCGCATGATCACATAGCCCAGAAATGGGCTATGCGAACATGTGACAAGCCACACCCCTTTACCTTGCCACAACTGCCACCACTAAGGGTTAACAAAAAATGTCAGTTGCATGATCGCATAGCCTTGACAAAGGCTATGTGAACATGTGACTAACCATCAGCATTCACCATCGTTAACCACCCTATCACTGCCTAGCCAATGAAAAGTGCCCACGTCACAACAAACTGAGAACCGGACCCATTGCACTGTTGCCCTTGTGAATCGCTGGAAGATTAGACAGTTATCGCATGATCGCAAGGGGAAAGAATATTCCTTGTGGTCATGCAATAGCCATAAGATCAAAGGGATCTGACAACCGGGCCCATGACTAGAAACTTCACCACATCACCGCTCTGTATCCAATAGAACTCTACCACCTTAGCATCCTCTGACAGCGGTCCCACGGTCTATTGCATCACCGAAGAAGATCAACTATTATCGCTATACCACGATCTTAAAAAATGAGCAGGTTTCCCTAGTGGTATAATGACAACCACGAGATCTTACTAAATTTTAACCCCTTGGGAAGGAAAAGGTCCCACCAACCAATCGCACTTGCGCAGTTAAGACCGAGGTCGAAAACACACAATGTTTTCAACACAGCGAAAGACTGAAAACACATAGAGTTTTTGATGCCAAAAGACAAGTGCAAAAAAGTGGGAAGGCATAAGGTCAAAAACAATGAAGGTTTTCACACAGACTGAAAACATCATGGATTTTCAAAAACATTGTGGGTTTTTGACACTTAGGCAGATTCTGAAACTATTTCCTACAGACCTTAAAACTTGAACAACTCTCTAGATTTTGCGATTCAGCACGTGTGTTTTGGACTAGAGCAAGGTGACACAATAAACTACCAGCGGCTAAGGGCACACACCATGAAATACTATGGATTTTCAATGCAAGATGAAACTGTGCAACAAGGTGGGATAACTTCAAAATTTGTAGGGAAAGGGCCATTTTCTCAAGATTTTGCATTGACAGGAAAATGGACCAACATGAAGCAATATGTGAAGATGAATTAGAGGATCTAGGTCCTTCTCAACTAGGTATTTTTTATGTAATTCATGATGCTCCATATGTTTTATTTTTTGATGCATTACTAGATCAATTTTTAGTTCCCAATAATCACCAAGAAATTAGTGATGTTCCCTACTTCTTGGAATTTGAACATAAAAGTAATAGCCATGACTAGAAAAACATGGGTAGTGATCAGTGCATTTTCAATTTTCAACACATGAATATTCATGTATGTTGTGAGCAAGGTGATCAAGATAACTTCAAGTGTCTGGCCACATATGTAGATGAAAATTAGATTTTTGACTGAGGAGGGTCATTGATTTTCTTTTGGTGGCCTGGGGCCATGAGTAAATTTGTAAAATTTTGTAAAAATTTTAAGATATTTCCCTTTCCTATGGTGTGTTTCTTTCCCTAGTTTGGTTGCTAGTTTTTGTGGTCCCTATTTTTGTTTGGGGGTGGTCTGCTATCCCAGAGATCTAGATCCTTGCTATGCCTACAGGAGGCATACATCCCTAGATAGAGCCACTGTTAGCATGTGCAAAAAATTTCGTGGCTATAGCATTTTCCCCCAAGTCTCTGCAATGTTTTTCATGCCTCTGGCATAAGCCCTTAGTTCAATTTTTTGAAAATCTAGCTGTTATGTTCAAAAACCCTTTCTTATGCCCTGGCCTTGTTCTAATTTGATGTTACTTTATTCAGGCCACTTAAAAGTCCTTTAACGCATGTGTTAAAATCAGTGACCTCTTTGTTGCGTGATCGCGTGAACCTTTTTCATGTCTTGCGATCATGCGACTAAAGTTTTATGTCAGCCCCACTTGATTTATTTTCCTAAGTCTCTAAACTCTGGCGGCCTTTAATATTTCCTAAGATCCTCAGTGCCTAATTTTTCCTAAAAGCCTAAGTCCTGTGCTTTAATTTTTCTTATGTTCTGGCTTAATATTTTCCTGGGCTCGGTCTTCTGACAACATCTCAATCCAATGGTTAGCGTAATTTCTTATAGGATTTTTTAGGAGCTTGACATCTTACGCCAGTCATTGATTCTCCTTTATGACATGACGCCTCGAATAGGTGGGTCCAAAGTGACACGTATGCACAATTGGTGATTTCTCATTGGCCCATGTATTAACACATTGGCAGTTATCAATGGGACCTAGTTTTTGGATGTGTTATATGGTCTTGACATTGTCAAAAAATCTACGATGGGTGCATGATCTTATGGGATCTCTCAGAGGCTTAAGATCATGCACCATCTGTCAATTCTGCCTTTTTCAGAAGAGATAAAGTGCAGCAGGTCCACATGCTATGTATACTGATATGGAAAACTATGATTGGTCAACATAGTAATGAGTTAGATTATGACAGTGGGGCTGAGGATTCCCAAGCTTCGTAGGTTCTGACATGTCAGAGCATCAATGGTTGGCATGTAATCTGGTGGGTTTTTTCTGACACATACGAACTTAAGACACCCATCGATCTTCTTGTGCGAGCCCGATTGAATTTATCAGTGCTTTTGGTGGTAAGGATAAAAATGTAGCGGTGTTGATAAATTCCTATCTTGTTCACATGTTTGTGTGATGTTTTGGTGGAGGTCTTGGAGACTTAGCAATTCAGCAAACAGTGTCCACGTAATAGCCAAATGATTTGGCAGTGCTCCAAAAGATTATGCAAATAAGCGAAAATCTTTCAGTCATGTATTTTCCAAGTGACCCAGGGGTTAAATGTTTGCTAAAGAGATGTGGGACCATTTGTGCTGAGGTGTTGTCACCTGATTTGAGGAGCTGGGTGATGATTCAGATGTGTCAGTGGGCCCAAATCTTTCAGAAGAATAGGACATAGTGGCAAATTAGATGATTGGCATATCTTCGCATAGATTGTGTTAGAACCATGAGATCTTGCACTCATCATCTGATTATAAGGCTTATATTATGTGGGTCCTATGATAGAGATGACTGGGCTGCAGCGAGTGGTGTTGCGATAGGTGGCAAAAAGCGGACCCAGGCAGGGGTCTAAAGTTTGACGATCCTGATAAAACAGTTAGTGGCTCTGATAAGTTCCCATAGGTTTTTCTCATTCGCGTAATAAAATGGTGATGTTCCAAGTTGACAGGTGATTCAGTGAACACTTGTTCATGTAATTTTTAAAGTTTCTAGTGGTAAGATAAATCTTTCTGCGAACTGGCGAAAAGCCTTTAGTCACCATTTCACCGAATGTGACCGAGGTTAGTGGCTTTTCTTTATTCGCTAGATTGCAGGGTTGAGCTCGGGTTAAGATTTTCATCTCACAAATAAGAAAAGCCTTATCATGCACTTACTAGGATTTAACCTAGGGTTTCTTGATGAGGGAGACATAAAGCCTGAAAAATAAAGAGATCTGATGGTTATGATATAAAGTTGGCCTAGATTTAAATGTTGACCACCGATCTACTACAGATGCCATGAATTGACCATTATCTCCAAAATTCAAATTTTTAAAGGATTGCAGAGACAAGAAGGACCAAAATTGAATGCTTAAATGACTGGAGTTGGTAAACTTGGTTGTGCCAACTATTGCAGAGTGGTCTAGAGAGCTTCATGATTAATTGTAGAGAGTCTTGTGCCATAAAGAAGTGGGATTTCTTGCTTGAGGTACGTTGCAGATAGGTGATTGGATTGATTGACATGGAAAATTGATGGTCCTTAGTACATTCTCAAATATTTCTCATGAGTGAGGATCACTCTTGGATCTGATCGCTTGGGTTTTCATCCCTGTAATAAATTTTTGACTGATTTTGGTTGCTTTAGTGGGTGAAACCCTAACCCTAGCTGCCTAAAGCTTGTTCCATCCTATCTTTGGGATTCCAAGGTAGCTAGGGGGTATAAATGGTTGAAGTTTTGACTTTTTAAGGGTTCCTTCTTTTGCAAATTTTTGAGGAGAGTTGGTTCTATCAAGGGTCCTTTTCCTATAGATTTTCTCTACTTCTCTACATACAGGGTGATCTTTTCTCCTTTGTTGGCTCAGAGAATATGATATGCATTGTAATTGATTTGTCTTATGTATGAGATTCAATATATTTATACTATTATCAGATTGTCTCCATTTGAGTTTCAGACTTATTGATTGAAGCATCAAGGGTGTTTCCATCCTTCTATTTGCATTTCCTATGTGTCTACAATAGAGTTATTTTCGCAGAAGCAACTAGGTTTGGGATTTGTTTTCAGGTGTTTATGAACTGGGGTATCAAGGGTATCTCATGTTTGTCTTCCAGTGGATGCTGGTTAATCTATTTCTTGTTTATGGGTCTCTTCTAAGGGGAGAGTTAATATCCTTTGAATAGGTAATAGTACATTTGGGTACACAGGTGGATTATTGAAGTATGACCTGATTAATGGTGTATGATTGGTTTAAGGTATCAGCATATTAGAATGTATTGCTTTCTTATTTCATAGTTGTCTATTATAATGGGGTATTTGACTCTGTGGCCCATTGGACAAGGCACTGGTCTATGAGAGACTTAGTGTATCTCAGAGGTCCTTTCAACCCAACATTAAAATCTTTCAAATCAAATACCTTTCCCTTTCATGTTGGTAGTAGTAGTAGGAGGTTCTTTCTAGTCTTCAGACTCATTCTATGAAAGTAGGGTTGTTTCATGTGAATTGGTTTCATTGGGGTATAGGTTACCTGAAGGGGTTTGAAGATTATTCCACAATAATCTATCTGGAGGCCTATTGTTTATCACGAGGTGTCTTGAGTGTGCAGATAAGGAAATACCCACCTGAGTGATGTGGAGCTCAAAGAAGAAGGAGGATTCCTTTCAATCCTCATCAATTGGACTATTTTCTTGTCAAACATGAGTGCCTACCCTGAGAATCAAGCCCATCTATTGATTCAAGTTTTGTCCTGCAAGGAAAAGCTCCAACATGTCCCACATATCTTTATTAGTTGTACAGTCCTTAATGTCCTCAAATTCTGGATAGCTTAGGGTAGATGCAATTTCTAGCATTGCCTGATTGTGTTCTTCCTTAGCTCTGATTTCCTAAGAAATCAAAGGTGCAACAGGTGTGACATAGTCATGCTCAATGTAGTACTTTGTAAAATCACCAATACCAGCCAAATGCAACTTCATCAAGCTTTTCCATGTAGGGAATTTTTCCTTATTCAGCTTTGGTACCTCCTTCTCATACATCTTGATCATTTGCTTCAAGTCCCTTTAAACTTGTTTTCTGTAAACACCAATAAGAAACATAGCTCGGATACCAATTGTTAATATGATTTAGAACAAGAGAGGGGGGGGGGGTGAATCATTTGTTCTCAAGTCTCGATGTATAAAATAACTTCAAAATTTTTTTCTTAAATCAGATCAACCAACCAAAACAAACTCAGTCATCACTGATTCAATAATAGAAACATATAACTCAACAGTTGACTACCCAGTTGTATCTAACTTGTAAAACACAAAAATGTTCAAACCCAAAAACATTCACACAAGTATTGACACCAAGATTTATAGTGGAAACCCAATATGGGAAAAATCACTTTGTAACATGCTACTATTATTTTCACTCTTCTGAAGTGAGCTCAATTAAAAGCCAACCCTATCAAAGGTTACAATACACACTGTCAAGTGTGACCCAGTTAAAGGATTTCAATCACCCTGTTAAAAGTCAGCCTAGTCAAAGGACTTACATACACTCCATTAGAATGCAACCTTGTTCAAAGGATTTAACATATGACTATTAGGTCAACCTCTATTAAAAGTATTTTGACTATTACAATGGTTAGAAAGTAGTAGTAGTATTGAAATAAAAAACATACAATGCACTTTGCAAATATCAGATCCAATTCTGTACACAAATGTTGGTTTACTGACTTTGAAACTTTTCCATCTCCACTTCTGATCTACTTAGAACTTTCCTTCAAGCAATCACCACACTTTTCCTTTATCCTTTTCACTTATACAGTCAATAAAACTTTACTGTTCTTCCAGCATCTACTTCACCCATGCATACACATACCTAATCCTTTGGTTCCCTTAATACTTTCCTCTATTAGGTTAACTTATATTTTTCCCCTTAATCTCCTTCTTAGATCTTAGGGTTAGGTCAAATACATTGAATCTACCCACTTCATGTTCTTTGTCACCTCTTCTAGAATCATCTCAAATCTCATAAAGATTTACAATAAAACATATTACAAATCATTAAATGCTTCCATACAATCAATAAATAAAGTCAACATGTTTTACATAATCCAAGAATTCAACAATGTCGGCTCCAAATCTGAATTCTCTTCAAATATAAAATTTATGATGCTCGGTCAATACTATGATCATCCACTCTGTCTCCATGTAAAATGATTGGTCACTACTAAAATTGTTTCCTTGGCAAATGCTATCTTCCTTAGCAATTTACTGATACTCGATCGACACTAGATTTTTGCTCGGCATCCACTAACTCAATCGACTCTGTCATAACTTGGCTTAAACATGATTTCTTCATTTTTTCTTGGTTAAGCCTACCAATTTATTCTCTAATCTTACTAAGATAAACAATACATTGTCTCATCATTGTGCAACATAATCAAGTACACTTTGTAGTATCAAGATAACTCAACCTTTCCTTAGGTGCTATTGTTACCAACCTTTCTTTCCCTTCTCACCATAGATACAGTACTTTCCTAAGTAGCAATAGTCTTACCAGTTAAGGTTTGACATCAATGATAATACAATAATTGTTTCAATTGTTGTTTCCAACAGAAGTCCCATGAGAACTATCAGCATCATGCATATCGTGTGGCTATCGATCCATACTATAGCACTTTATTTAAAAATAAAATCATTCAGACATGTTAAAACACATGTGTTCTTATTCTAAGTTACATTGAATAATAGAAAATTATCAAAATGTGTACCACCTCATCCATGATAGTGATGGAGTTTTTTGTATCTATGTGATTCAAATTGTAATCGATAAGCAGCTCCTCACCTCCATGTATTGATTTGATCGCACCTAAAAATACGTGATTTCCATCGCGCGCCTCAAATATGCAATTGGGTTTCTTCTTAATTGTCGTAGGTCATGTACTATTTATAAAACCTCCAATATTCCCTAATGCTTTTGGCCTTCCATCAACGTATATAGCTACTATTTTACTTTTTTCACTGAATTTTTGTTGTATATAATTTGTTGCGAGTGCATATCTATACATAATTTTTTTATATTTAACAATCTGCATCCAACTACTGTAATCATAACAAGGTTTGACATACTCCATCAATTAGACAACTTTTTTGTAAGAGACCTTTATGCCATCCATGGAAAATAGGTCCAAACCATGTAATGAAGATAGTGCTATGTGATATATCCTCTCTTTAACACAAAAATCAGTATCTATTAAAGGAAGTTCATTGGGGGTCAATTGTTTCTTTAGATGTTTGTACCTAAAGGGAACCTCAGAGTCACATTTTATCTCATCATCATAAGAACACGACCCCCCTTGAGAAATGAAAAATTTCATGCGTTTATTGAATTTCTTTTTGATCTTTTGACCTAGAGTCGATCTCATTGATTTAGACATACTAAATGTCTCACTTTCTTCTTCCATTCCTACATTTTCATCACTCGAGAAAGAAAAATTTGACAAATATCTATTCACTAGTACTTGCACTTCATGCAATGAGAGATATTTTACAAATGGTAAAATATATTATCTCTATGGGGTGTATTGACTTGTACCTGACAATCCATGAGACTGTGTGGGATACCTTACATAAGATAATAGCTATATAATCAAACAAACATAGTTCACTCCATAGTTTTCATTATATCTTGTGAAGGACATTATACATTGTTAAAATTATCTATTTATCCAACAATATTTTAAATATCTCATCATTGGATATAACTAAACATCTCAGCATTGCATGAGATGCCACTATTGTGGCATTTCGTCAAACAATTCTCATGCCTTTCCAGTGTTTTAATTACATCTTGTGAAGGAATTTATACATTGGTAAAGTTATCTATTTATACTTTCAGAATTAGCTCACTCCATTATAGGGAACAACAAGAATCCCCTGTGATTTAACATCATTGATGTGTAAGGAAATAATAAATTATCAGAAGCAAATCACATAAGATAGTATTTAGATTGAATGCATTGATATAAAAAAATACCCCAAAAAATTATAAAGAAAGGTAATTTTCTTAATCACATCACTAATTTTTGCATGTCTAAATACTGGTGTCTTTCAAGTGATTTGATTCTTTTCATGCCCACTACAAATGAGAACAATCTTAACTAGTGAGGTTGTTTAAGCATATACAGATTAAATACACTCTTTTAGAATAAAATTTCTCTTAACAAAAGATCAAAGATATAAGTAGGACATATAAAACAAGGTTAATAAGAGTAGTACATGTAAAACAATCATTAGAACATGCCAAACATCTGGCATAATTGTACATTTCATTCATGTCATTGATATTCTTCTTCATCCATCTCATTATCAAGATCATCATCATCGACGACATCATCACCACCACTATCCCCCTCCTCCTCCTCGTCATCATCATCATCATCATCATCATCATCATCATCATCATCATCATCATCATCATCATCATCATCATCATCATCATCATCATCGTCATCATCATCATCGTCGTCGTCATCAGTAGTAGCATTATCATTGTCTTCTTCGACTAGCTCTCGATCATGATCATCATCTACATCATCTTCCACTTCTTCATCTTCCTCAGTATCTTCTTCCATTACATTATACTTTATCATCCTTCCCCTTGGATCAATGTTTACAACAAATGACCAACCTAGTTTATGTGGAACCTCTGAGTAAAATACCTACTCACATTGGCTTGGAAGAACATAGGGCTCTTTGCTAACTGGCTCAAAAAAACTTGTATTAATCATTAGAAATCCATTGGCATGTTCAATAATAGTTCTATCATGATTATTTTTATTGAGTCGTATTTTGTACCATTTCACAATGAAGGGAACTAATTTGAAGGAATTAAAGTCATGGTCAAGTATATCAACCAAAATACCATAGTATCGATTTTGCAACTCTCAAGGATGTAAGTCATTTCTAGATAAAATATTAGTCACCTGGAACACCGCACTTATCTCAGAATCACAAGTTCTCTTCATGTCATCCAATGTTTTGATGTGAAATTTATAACCATTGCATAACATAACCTTGTGGTGTTTCATCTCCAATAATGTTAAACATGTATAAATTATTGCATCACGAGTTGAAAAACATATGGTTGATTAATTAAAAAATTTATAAGTACCTAGTGATCTCTTAAATGATATGCTAAATCTATTTCCTTTTGTGTAACATTGGGATCTTTATTACGATGAGCTTGTATAACCAATGAAGTCAAAGATTCCCATGTTAATCTATGACCATCATGTTGACATCATTCAATCCATAACATCATCCAATCTTGATTATTTTCAATAAACAAATGTATTGCATCCCCCTCTTTAGCAACTATACAAAAGTAAATAGATGACTAAGAATAGATTTATTTTGAAGATTAATAATTAATTAAATACAATAGCATCTCATTGTTTATGCCTAAATATGGACCTCAGAATTCATCCATATACACAACATAGTCATTCCTTGATCATCGAATCACAAAGATAGTATGAATTGCTCAATTCACAATATCTATCGATTCGACTTGTTGCCTCCTAATTAGTTGGGGTGTTTGAATTACTTTCAAAATGAGAGCCAACAACCAAAAGACCAAGATAATATGAAAGATTTTGAAAGATTGAAAGATGAACAAATTGCAATTAATCTAAGATGAAGATGCAATTAATCTAAGAATGAAGTGCAAATTTAATCTAAGAACTTGAAAGAGAGATAGAGTTAAACTAAAACAATAAGAAAATTACACTAATAATGAGAATGCAATTATACTCAATGAGATTTAAAACTAATATTCAATAAAATCTTGGAAACATGAAATAATTGAGACAAAAATTAACTATAGTTTTGATACTCTCACAATTGTCTCCATAAATGAAGAAAAGGAGCTCATAATATAGAAAAGTCAAGAGAGAGGATGACGAATTTCTTGAAAAGAAACGACTGACTCTTCATTTCCATGGTGAGACAAATATGAGGAATTATTTAATTAAAAGAATTTATTGCTACATATGGGTGACCTTTCAAATAATTTTAATAATTAAATCCAAATAAAGATGTCCATTTGAATAACCAAATAATTATTTAATTCCATGATGTGTATTAGCTAAAGGGGGTGGAATTAATTTAATTTAAAGAACTTAGGACTTTAGAATTAAATTAATTAATCATAGGGATTATTTAGCCAATAAAGTTGAATATTTAGGAATTAAATATAGTGTTTGATTAACACAAAATTAGGGTTTTCTACATTTGACACCAAGTCAAATAAAGTCAAATAGGAGACAAAATTGCCTAGTACAATAGGACTTTGATGATGTAGAAATTGAAGAAATGTGCGAAAATTGATTAGAATTGTAAGGTGCCAATTTTGGGGTATTACATTTTTCCCTTCTTTGAATTGATGTGCGAGCAGCATGTTGATTCCAAGAATAGTCTGATGTGATAGATGATGAGCATTCAAGATTATCTCCAAAATATAGCTTAACCCTTAGAAGTTGAGGTTAGATTGCCAAGACACCAATTAGATCAAGATGTAGAACCAACTTTAGAATGAAGCATGATTCTTTGAAGTCTAAGTTAGATTGTGAAGACAACAGTTGAATTACCACTTGAAAGGAAATCAAAATTAGGGTTAGATTTCCCCAATACTCACTGGTAGAATGATAATTGATGCAGATTTAGGACTATCTCTAGAATCAGGGTTAGATTGCCCTAATAAAAAGCTTAGTCCTTTGATACCCAGGTTAGATTGTCTAGATAATGGTCAAAACAAATTTTGAGAACCATCTCCATAATGAATCTTGACTTTTAGGAATTAGGGTTAGAATGCCCCAATACTTAGTGATATTTTGAGAACCATCTCTAGAATGAAGCTTGATTCTTGAGGATCTGAGTTAGATTGCTTAGATACCTAAAAGATAGATGACAAGATGACAAGATGTGAGGCACAAGGATGCCCCTAGTGAAGAGATGCCCTAAGCGATGAGGACTTTTGATTCAAATTTGACTGATTCAAGAATTGATTCGACAAGATTCAATGATGAAATAATCCTATCCCCTCGGGAGAGAAATCGAAAGATGACATGTTATAAAGACAATTGACAGCAAAAGGTTGTAGATATAGATAAGATCAAAGATCTAAAGGAACTCAAAATAGATTAACGAAGCATCGAGAGGATGCAGAAGCAATTTGGAGTGATTTAGAGGTCCTGTCGACCAAGTTTGACCATAGTTGACCAAATTTGACTAGAGTTGACTTTTGATGAAAACATTGAAGATCTTGATAAAATGATGATGAGACAAAATTTCAACAAGAAAATGCCACCAAAAGGTCGACGGCACAAGTGTCCGATCCTGAAGGTCCCAAAATTTTAAAATGTGATTTTGAGCTATCTAACAGTGTCAAATTTCAATTTCGATCCTAAAAATGGATTCAGAATGGTTGATTTAGCCAAGGGTGAAGTTTTCACACAAAACGGAGCATTTCTTAAAATTAGGTCAAAAGCTATATAAGGCCTGGAGGGGTCATTTTCAATTCATTATTCACTTTGTCTTCTAGTGATTTGAGAGCTCTAAGAGAGAGATGGAGGGTATTCTAGTGCATACACATCATTATGAGTGCTCCTGATGATAGAATCAACCACCAGAGTATGATGCACCTATAAGTAATCAATAAACCATCCTACATTTCAAATTTTAATGTGTTATTTGGTGATTTAGGCTAGATTTTACACATTTAGGGATTAGTTCTTTAACCCTCGCATTAGGAAATAGTTTCCTCATGTCAGACTTAGTCACCCCTCACATGAGGAAATGGTTTCCTTGTGCAAGTTAGGGCATCCTCACATCGGGCTCCTCCATGAGCTCCTGCAAATTTCTTGGTGATGTCGCATGAGGATTCATCCCTAGTAATGAACCTTTGTGCGAGAGAAGATCCTATCTCACGTGAAATGCTACTACAATTTCACAAAGTCTTCACCTAATTTGTCATAGAATCAGCCAATTAGAATGTCTCAGAGTCAATCTTGTGTCTTTTTTAGGATAGATGTGCAGCCTTACTTGTTATTTCTTTGAAACCATCATGTTGAGATACTGATCCAATGTCATCACTTGCTTTGGAGGTTAGCTTCCCAGATGTCACGTTCTTGTCCCACCATCCCATCATCAGCACATTAGTATAGAGGTTGACCAATGCTAAGAGTACCCACATCGATGGGCTAGGATTGACATACTTGTGAGATATACCTAGCATTTAGGTAAATCATGGTCTTCTAGGTGTACTTTTCGAGTGTTTCCATTTGGAGATGAACACATTCCACTTGTTGATAGGGGAGACAATAGTCATGCCTGAGGATAATTATAGGGTATTAAGGATACCTTTCCATGGCACCTGTGTTGACTACAAGGTTCAGTCAAGAGCAAGCATACTGGCATTGAGGATGATCCTTCAGGATGAGTTGGTGATGGGTCGAGCCATCTCATGGGAGGACCTAGTCAGTAGATATTGAGCTAGGCATAGATTGGTGGTCATCTTAGCTATATACTTCAATTGTTACTTGGTTCTGGATCAAGGACAACATGGATTAGAGTGCAGCTAGGGCGCATGTTATAGCGGATGTTGGATAGGCCAGCTACTAGATTCGGATGGGGTGAATGGATGCTCACTCAAACATTCCATGATATGTATGAGATCATGTATTGAGGAGTGTAGACCATGGCTGCAAGAGTCTTCATATTATAGGTATGGGCCTGGGAGCATCTCCCTATGTGCAAGCCATTATTTCATGATACACAATAGGGTTTAGAGCCATATATATATAGATATGCAAGACCCATGACCCAACCAGCACTGGGTAAGATAGATTAGTGGTGGGGTTAGCTAGATGATATGGCAGTAGTCATATGGAAACCTTTGGTAGCCATAGAGCCATGGGACAATGCTCAACAAGGAGCTTTCGTAGATATTTGTCTCGCGTCCACTGATCAGATGCACCATTTTTTTATTGAGTGATTCTTACTTACACGTGTTATGAGGTAGTTTGGGAGACAATAGGACATCTCCTAGGAGTACTATACATATGCCTGATTCATTGATGACATGAAGAAGGGTTGGCAGTAGAGACTAGGTCAAGGAAATTATGTGATCGAGGAATGAGTATGTCCAGCTCAGTGGGACTACATGGTGGATGTCACCAAGGTAGGGATAACGCTTTCATATAGAGATCATTTCTTGGCACACCCCTTCCTAAGATTCACAAATCTTGTAGGTATGGGCTAGAGGGAACAACAATATCCTACACAAGAGTAGTAGGCACAATAGGAGTAGGGACAAGAGAAACCTACACAGCAGTAGGTTTCCCAATAATAAAGAGTACCACAACAGGAGACACAACAGGAGCCTACTCAGTAGCAGTAGTAGAGGGTCTTAAGATTAAGGAGTGGGAAGACTCCTATACCTCCTAGGAAGATGGGTTTAGACATAGGTGCTAGTAGTAGTGGGACCCAATAGAGGTCCACAAGATAGAGGATAGGTGATACATCCCAGCAACCACCCCTTGATAAGGGGGACAGGGTGATGACATAGATATGCAGGGTGTACCCATTAGAGGATAGGTACCACAACTGCAGGAGGCTCTCAAGAAGACTCAAGAGAGGATTAGGTAGGTACAGTGTGAGAGGGATGACATCCACATGCATGTCATCATACAGGAGACCCAGGTATCCAAGCGAGACTAGGATATTAGAGATCTCTGGGAGGAGCTAGTGAGATCTCGGCAGGAGGCTAGATATGAGGTTGTGCTATCAGCTTATTATTATGTAGCATATGTTTGTGTTGTTCTAGATTTGTTAGAGTAGGTACCTCCATTCTCTGAGTATGTCGGGGCTTGATTTGTTCCATACGGTCCACCTCCTCAGGCACTACCACAGGCACCACCACAAGCACCACTGTAGAGACCGATGCCTCCACCACAGAGACTGATGCCCCCACCTCAAGGACCATCACAACAAGCTCCTCCACCTCAACCTCCTCCAAGTGGCAGTGGATCATGATGTATATTGTAGCCCATTTTGGATACTGTTCTTGAGTAGCACCATTTTGTACACTGACATTGTTCTACCGATATATATATATATATATATATATATATATATATATATATATATATGAGATTTTCTTTTTGATATCATTGTACTTGTGTATATATTGCTTGAGATATTGATGTTTCTGAGATGTTTCCTATATGTTTTAGATGTATGGAATGCAGATGTTTTATATTTTTTATTGATATATATGAAATATGAAATGCAATGATATATGGTAGATAAATGAATGCAATGTATGATTTGATTTATGCTTATAGTAGATGCACATGTATATCAATATGTAAATGTAGAATGTATGAATATGGATTTTATGGATGCAAATGGAAATGCAATGAAAATGCAATGTATATGATACTAGTCATCTCATGTAGGATTTTGCAATATATGATAGGTACTAACCAAAAGAATGTTTCGAAGATCGAGAGAAAGGACCACAAACTTGTGCAGCCAAGATGAACCCAGGAGAAAAGATGATACCCTTTGATAAATAGATCTAGAAGAAGACAATCAAGAGAACACCAAAACAATTTCTCAATGCAAGCCTAGAATGAAAATGCAAGCCTAAGATAGATGCAACCCTAGGACTTGGTTGTTGGATCCTCCTTATTATCATCATAGAGTTTTTAGCAATAGATGTTAGCAAGATGCCATACAAATCTCATTGACATTGCAATCATGAGAATATGAATATGATATTAGTCTTAGATTTTTCGGAATGAGGTGTAAGCATTAAGGCACAAGAAGCTAGAGTGACCTGAACACCTATTCCTTTTAATTTAGCAAGTTAACATAAGCATCAAAGCATAGTTTCTAGAATGACCTAAATATTACTTACATACAAACATGCCAGACACATGAGAGTTCCTTCTTTTGCTAAAGCATGCTTGCAATGATCCATACATTCACTTCATAGGATGAGCATTTCCAATTTTACTTATAGCAGAAAGAAGTCACTCAAACAAACAAGGAGAAGAACCAACCTCACCAAAGTTTCCATATAAAAGGAGTTGAGATACACATGGCCATCCAATATGTGATGAAGGCTCTTATAGATGGACACCCCTCTTATGTGAATTCTTTAGATCATTGGAACTAAACTAGCAAATAGTTTGCAAAGGAAAGATCATGCCCCCAATCTTCTCTTCTCTTGGTCAAGAAGATGTCTTAGAGTTTCTCAAGGAGGAATGATAAAGTTAAAAGAAAAACACACAAAATAAAAGCTCAGCATGCTTCAAAGAGCCTACAAAGTCATTTTTCAATTTTAGTTTAAGCAGATTGAAGTCGAATCAGAAGTACATAATGTGAGAAGTCTCAACAGGATGGCGACAGTAAGCAGACAAAGTGAGGACCACTGATGACTATCGGAAGAGATGAAGTCTCAAGGATATGTCAGAGTACTAATGAAGTATCAGTAGGAAAATGTAGTGAGAACCACTGGTGACTGCTACAAGATATCCTCAAGGAGAGAGATCTAAGAGTGAACAAAACATCAGCAGGTAGACACAGTGAGAACCACTAGTGACTAATGTATGAGGGATCCTAAAGGTGAGAGATCCAAGTGATAGCTAGATATCAGCAGGCAGGAAAAGTGAGAACTACTGGTGACTGATACATGAGAGATCATCAAGGAGAGAAATCTCAAAAGTAGCTAAGCATGAGTAGGTAGACACAATGAGAACCACTAGTGACTAATGCAAGGAAATCCTCTAAAAATAATAGGACAATGCCCCCTAGACTAGGAATGTGCCCCCAAGTGTGACCAGTTTCAATACATGTAGAGTCGAGAAAAATCATGAAGATAACTGAAAGAAAGTGCCTGAGCTAGAAAACTAAAGCAATAAATGAACTAAAAGTAGGAAAGAGGAAAGTAAACTAAAGTAGGAAAGAAAGAGCCAAGCAGTGCTGCAACAGGTATAGCATTAGGGAACAAGAGGTGCATGTTTACTAGGTTTTGACCATCTTGGTAGAGATTCTATTTTTGCTACCATGACACCTGTTTGCCAGGTTTTCATCAATGACACATTTTTTCTTTTTCAAATTTTTTTGTACTTTTCTCTTCTTTTTTTGTATTTTTTTTATCTTTTGATTTTTTTGTATTTTTTTAATTTTTCAATTTTTTTGAGTATTATCAAGAAGCCTATTTACTAGGTTTTCAACAAGATAATAGAAACATCAAAGCACTTGTTTACCAGATTTTCACTAAGATGATCATTTTTTTCAAGACATTTTGCAATTTTTAGGATTTTTTCAAAATAAAGTATGTACAGGAGCATGTAGAGAATGTCTCAACTATAGAATTTTTTCATGTGCAGAGCATTGATTAGCTCTTTGAATTGTTCTCCTTTAGTAGTAGATAGTTGATAAGCACCATATCCAAATGCAGCAGTGATAATGTACATACCAAGCCAATTGGTTCAAACTTTCCTTTCTGGATTCGCTACTGTTGATTCTTGGGATTATCTCTTAGGATGAGATCACCCACTTGGAATCCCTTGGTCTGACTTTCTTATTGTATCTTTTAGACATTATTTTCTAGTATGCTCTTAGATGATCAAACACCACTTGTCGATGTTAATCTAGTAACTCTAGCTCTTATAGCTGAGATATTCTAATGTCTTCATTAGTAATGAGGTTCCTCAGAGAGATTTGTAATGTGGGAATCTTGACCTCAATAGGAAACATAGCATCCATTCCATAGACTAAGGCAAAGGGGGTAGCCCCTATTGGAGTTTGAATGCTTGTTCTATGGGCCCATAAAGCTGGATTAATCTAGAGTTGCTAATCTCTACCAGGTTTGTGAACTGTTCTATGTAGAATATTGAGAATTGTCTTCTTGGAAGATTCTACCTATCCATTACCTTGGGGATAATAGATCAAGGACCAATGATGAATGATTCTGAACTTAGTACATAACTCTTTCAGATCCTTCTTCTTGAATTGCCCCTCATTGTCAGTAATTATTGAGGAGGGTACACCATATCTATAGATGATGTAATTCTGTATAAAACTTGCTACAGACTTTCCATTAGCTATAGTTAGAGGTACCACCTTGACCCATTTGGTAAAATAATCTGTAACTGTGATAATGAACTTATGTCCTCTTGAGGAAGATAGATGTATCTAACCTACCAAGTCAAAGCCCCATTGCTGAAATGGCCAAAAAATAACGAATGGAATGAGTTCCTTGGTAGGAGTGTGGATCAAATTTTTGTGTAATTGGCATTGCTTACAAGACTTGGCATACTATATAGCTTATTTTTCCATTTCTAGCTAGTAGTAACTAGCTCTAATAAGTTTACGAGCTAATGTCAGACCGCTCGAATGAGAACCACAAATGCCTTCATGCACCTCAGCTAATGCACGTTTGGACTCTTCAGGCTCTAGACACCTAAGGAGGGTACCGTCGAGACCTCATGTATATAATTCATTAGCTACTATGACATATCATGAAGAACTATCGATTAGGTGGCATTTTTCATTCTAGGTATAAGAGTCTGGAATAATTTGGTCCCAGAGATAGGAGTATATATGATGGTAGTGAGATGAATCATGTCCAATGATTGAACAGATCATCTTGGAATTAGGGGTATTGTAGGCTAGGTAGCATAATGTGTCCACTAATAATTCATGCCTGAAGTTGTTTTTTGGTATCTGTAACATTGAGGCAAGAGTGGCCATAGTATCTACTACTTTATTGTCTACCCTTGGAATTTGCTAGAAAGAAATGTGTGCAAAATATTGTTTGAGATCATCCACCATTCATTTGTAAGGCACTAGCTTGTCATCTTTTATTTGATAGATACCATTGACCTGGTTGATGACTAACTAAGAGTCTCCAAAGACCTTGAGCTCATCCACATACCATTCAATGGCTATCTTCATATCGTTGATGAGAGCTTCATATTCAGTGATGTTATTTGTGTAGGGAAATAACATTTTATAAGCTTTGGACAATGGGTATCTTTGAGGTGTTATAAAGAGAATTCATGTACCTGATCCTTGCTTAGTGAATGATCCATCAAAGAACATGCTCCAAGCCTGATGTGTGAGAATCATGATGGATTCATCTAGGAATTCAATGTTTAAAGGTTGGTGATCTTTCAGAGGAGCTTTCACCAACTGATCAGCAATTTCTTGTCCTTTGATAGCTTTTCTTTCCACATACTCAATGTCAAATTCACTAAGTATCATAACCCATTTTGCTATTCTACCTATGAGGGAAGCCTTGCTCAGTAAGTACTTTAGTGGATCAATTTTTGCAATGAGCCTTTTAGTGTGAGGGAGCATATAATGTCACAATTTTTGTGAAGCAAACACTACTAATAGACAAACTTTTTCAATTATAGAACAGTTCATTTCATAAGAAACCAATGTTATGCTAATATAAAAAATGGCTCTCTATTTGCTGTTATGATCCTCTTAAGCTAGGAGAGTACCCAAAGATGTGTTCATGGCTGAGATGTATAGTATGAGTGGCTTCTCATGAATAGGAGGCATCAATATAGGTGGATTAGCAAGATACTATTTAATTTGAGTGAGTCCCCTATCACATTCTTCATTCCATTCGTAAGTCACACCCTTATGCAAAGTTTTAGTGAATGGTTGTCACTTGTCAACCAATTGTGTAATAAAGTGCCAAATAAATGATAGCCTTCCCTAAAGTCCTCTCATCTAGCTAATATTCTTAGGTGGAGGCATTTCCATAATAGCTTGAACTTTCTCAGGATCAACCTCTATGCCTTTAGCTAAAATGATGTAACCAAAGAGTTTCCTAGAAGTGACACTGAATGCACATTTTTTTGGATTAAGTCTAAGACTAAATTGTTCCATGCGGTCAAGTATGGGACCCAAATCTATAAGATGAGTTTTTTTCTATATTCTTTTGGCCAAAGTGTCATCCACATAATCTTCCATTGTTTTATGCATCATATCATGGAAAGTGGTAGTGACAACTCTCTGATATGTTGCTCCAGCATTCTTAAGCCCAAAGGGCATGACATTCAAATAAAAAATTCCCCAAGCACATGTGAAGGCTATCTTTTCTTGGTCTTCTAGCACAATTTTTATCTGATTATAACCAAAAAAGTCATCCATTAGGGAATACATTCAGTAGCCAGTTATCATGTCCACTATCATGTCAATATTGGGCAATGGGAAGTCATCTTTTGGACATGCCTTATTTAGATCTTGAAAGTCTATGCACACACAAATGGATTTATCATGTTTGGTGACTGGAACAATATTTGGAATCCACTCCACATAGTCAATAGTCCTTATGAAACCAACCTTAAGAAGCTTTTCTAGCTCTATTTTGACTAAAAGTGTCACAAGTGGATGTATCTTTCAAAGCTTCTGTTTGATAGGCTTAATAAATGGTGCAATGGATTGATGGTGCATGATTAGATTGGGTTCCAATCCAGGCATATTAGAGTAAGTCCATGCAAATTTTATTTTATTGCTTTGAACGAAGCTAGTGAACTCTTCCTTTTATTTTGTAGATAATGATTGTGCTAGATGAATAATTTTTGGAGCAGCCTCTGTACCCAAATTCATTGGTTGTGTTGGCTCAATCAATACTGATAATCTCTCCTAAAAGTGGCTTGAAAGTGTATCAAGTATCTCATCCTTGGGCACCTCTGAGAGGTTTTCACCCTTGGATACATCTTTTATTTTTACTTTTTTCAGCTCTGACACTACCTCAATGTGGTTTTCACCATCAGAGCATCTATTCTTTTTTCTTTTAATTTTATGACTAAAATACTTGATATTAGCTTCAGTCATGTTGATAATGTCTTTACTGGTGGAGAACATTATAGGTTTGATAGCATTAAGATAACAAGCAAGGGTGTAGTCATTCTAGAACACAAGGAATTTATTTGTTAGAGAGGGAGAGTTCTAGTTCATAAGTTCGGGATGGTGGACTAAAAGAGTAGTGGCAGGTTTGAGTGCATTCATGGTATAGTCATCAAAAGTGCAGATGAGTAAGTCAAGACCTAGAGCAATCTCATCCAAAGGTGTGTTTGATTCTTCTTAAGTCCTCATAGTGGAAATAGAGGGAATGTCAACATTAGTAAATTCAAACTCGCTCGACCTAAAACTTGACCCTTCACCTACTTTAAGAAGCTTTTCATACACATGCACAACATCTATATCTTTGTCAAAAGTGGCATCAGACAAAGAGTCAAAATCATATTCATGTAAGTCAGTGATGCTTGATATGGGAATTCCATCAACACTAGTTGTATCATCTGACTCATCTTCATCTCTTGTAGTATTAATGGCTTGCTAAAGTTGATCTTGGTCAAACTTCTCTTGGAAATGTGGGGGTATGTACCATTCACCCTGAGAATCAGAATCAACCATTTGTATTTCTTTCTATTGGTCATACATGAGTCGATTCACTAAAGCGGTCTCATCAAAATCACTATCAGTCTCTACCAAGTGGATAGGTATAATAGGTTCATCTGGTCCTTCAAAGAATGTAGGAAGATCCAGATAAATAGGATATAAAAAATTACCTTCATCGAAACCATTCTCTGATTTATCAGTTGTGGTAATGTCCTCAAATTTTGGCTGGAATTCTTGTTCTAGTTCTGGCTCAGGTACAAACTTGTTAATCCCTAGATGAAATGGGATTTTCTTGAAGCCCAGACCTGAGGTGTCCTTGGTATGATGACCTATGGCTTTAATTGGTTTAAGAAAACCATTTTCATTCACCCCTATAGGGCCACTCCCTTTATAACCAAAGTGCTTCATGATTTTGAAGGCTTCACTATATGGTTCTTGTTCTAATTCAGGAGTAGGGGTGATTTGTTCAAATGTTTATTTTCCTTTGTAAAGCCAAGTTGTAATAACTCTTTCCTCATCTTCATCTTCTAATGGTGTTGTAGCCTTGAAAAAGGCACCATCATAGATTACTTGGGGAGAATAAGAAGAAGGTTTGTTGTTCTCAGAGGGTTTCTTGTAGGAACGCAAAGATGGAGGTAGAGCTGCTAATCATAGCACAAGTTTAATTTGATACCCTCCCATGCCTCCATCCTTAAGATTCAAAGTCTATTCCATTTCTATGAGCTTGGAATCATAGAATTCAATGGAGTCTCTATTAGTTGGAACAAGACTTTCTGCAGATTATGCAAGTGTGTTGAAAGAATTGTTGGTATTGGCAAGCACTGTGACCTCTACTTTGTGGAATGGGAACTTGATGCATTAATGATACGTGGATGGGACTGCCTACATGTCATGAATCCATGGTCTCCCCAATAATATGTTATAAGTAAGGGGAATGTCAAGAAATTGGCAAATGGTCTCTTTCAATGGGCCCAACTCAGATTGGCAGCACAACCAGACCCTTGGATTTGCATTCTTCTTCATCATAGGCTTTGATAGTGATTTTATTATAGATATCTATGCAATCTTCATCATAGCCTAGTTGAGTAGTAGCTTAGTAGATAAAATGTTTAAGCCAACACCATTGTCAATAAGGACACGGTGAACATGCTTGGGACCTAACATGACTTCTATATGCAAAGGAGCATTATGCGGATGGCTCAGTGAGTGGCCATCTTCTTTAGAGAAGGAAAAATAGTGTGGTGACGTTAGGTGACCGACCGTGGATTAGAATTGATCAAGATCTAATTCTTTTGGGATGTTTTGCTTGGTGAGGGCTTTATCCAAAATCTCCCTATGAGCAGGTGAGATCTTCAACAGCTCAAAGATTGTGATCTAAGCATTGTTACATTGCAGCTGGTCTAGAATGCTATGACTAGTCATGCTAGATGTAGGGATCGATTTCATGTTCTTATTGGCAGGGCCAAAAATAGTCTTATCTATGGGTTGCTTTGGAGCAGACCTAGAAGGGTTGGGACCCTTAATGGTTATATCCACACGAGAGCAAGTAACAACATTTATGTAATCCTGAGATGATTCAGGTTTAGAAGAATGAGACCTGGGGCTTCACAAGACAAAAGGAGTCTTAGTCTTAGGAGCATCTATGCTCCCTATAATAGTAATCACATCACAATACTCAACCTCAATAGGTTCAATCATACCAATGACATTATCCTCATTCGTGTATGTATAATTTACCTTAGCATTGGTATTCTTAGTCTTGGAAGATTCACCTTTCTCATGGGGAGGAAAGGGATCCTTAAATGTCTGATGGTCTGAATTCTTGTTATGGCCGTCCACAATAATGTCACCTTTGTCAATCAAATCTTGGACCTTATGGTGTAGCTAAAGACAAGTAGAAGTCTTATGACCCTTATTTTTGGTGATAGTCATAGTATGCATTGTCACTCCACCAATGAGGTCGTGATTGCGGATCATAGAGACACTTTTACAAAGGAGTGAGTATCTAATTCTACACAAGAGTTTTATAAACCACATCAAGTGGTTATCCTAAGGATGTGAACTCACACTTGGGTTGAGATACCCAAGGTTTTTTTTTTAGTGAATCTCAAAGGTTCTTGAGTCTTTTTTGTAGCCTTCTCCGTAGCTTTGACTACCTGTATACTAGAGGAAAGATTGAAAATAAATTTCTTAGGCCTTGGGGTCACATTTTAAACCACTCCATCATTCACCACATCTCTATTCTTGTTGACAAACTTCCCTTTATCTTTGTTTGAGGAGGAAGACCCTTGTTTGTTGTCTTTTTGCAAATTTAATTCTCCTTTCTTGATCATAAATTCCTCTATGTGCATAGCTTGTTTAATCATACCATCAATTGTTAGGGGACCTTGTAATTGCACTTGATACCCAAAATCTGGGACAAGATTGTCCAAAAAAATGTCAAGCATTTCAGACTCTAGTAGCTTATGAGGACACCTTGTACATAGTTGTCTCCATCTCTAGATAAATGTTAGGAAAGGCTCACCTTATCACTGTTTCAAATTTCAAAGGTCCCAAATGTTGACTAGATGTTGAATATTATGTGAATAATGTTGGAGAATAGATTAGCAATTTCATCAAAAGTCTTAATGCCAATGGACAATCAAGAAAACCACTCCATACCTGGTCCACCCAAGCTATGAGGAAATGGGTGCATAAGACATGTCTGATTATGGATGAATTCCATGGATAGAGTGCCAAAATCTCTTAAGTGATCTTGGGGATCAGTAGTACCCAAGTATTTGTCATATTTAGGTAGCTCTACACATTTGAGGAAAGGTGGCATGCAAAGACTTTTATCAAATAGGAAAGGATAGATGCTTTCCATTGTGAATTGTTTTGCAAGTCTATCTTTAGCCCTCACAAGTTGGTTAATCTTGTCTTGCATGTCTCGAATCATCTTTTGCAAATTTTTGGTCTTAGACTCTTCTTCTTTGGCCACATGCATTTTGACTTGGTGGTCTCAGGGTAATTTGGCCCCTTGTTTGGCCAGTTCTAGAAAATATTTCTCCTTCTCCTCTAGAAGGAGGATCTCCATCATCTTGATAAGACCCTTGTTGTCTTTCACTACATCTATGTCATTTTGGGTTATTACTTCATCTTTGTTACCAATAATCTCATAAATACTTGGGACTTGATCTTGTTGCTAATCATCTTGGTCTTGATCATGTGGAGGAGGGCGATATTGATATTCTTGCTGACCACCCTAAGGTTTGTTTTGGGATTGATCATTTTGAGATTGATTTTGATCATACAAAGGAGGGTGACAGTGATATGCTTGCTGACCACCTTGAGGTTTTTCTTGAGTTTGGTCCTGATTTTGATCATTTTGGGAGTGATCAAGATGTTGGTTGTTTTGAGATTTCTCATAATTTAGACTGTATTTGTCTAGTTAGAAATCAAATGGATCTCCCATCTTGTAAGATTGAGCAGCAAATGTAGACTCAGTAAAATGATATGAATGATGCTGAAAGGGCATGATTAAGGTAACCTTTGGTGCTTTAATAGGATCAAGAGGGTTGATAGGTTCAAATGAGTTGATATTGTTAACAAGGTCGATAGATTCAATGATAGGACTAGTTCAAGGAAGTGTCCTTCCAAGGTTGTGAAATAACAATTTGTTTTGGAAGAATGAGTTGTCTTATTCATGAAATGATAAGTTAGGTTACACTTGAAACAATAGATTATAGCACTCTTGGAACACTAGAGGTGGGGATTGCGATGGGATGCCTTTCAGTGTACTAACAAAGAGGAACTTGTGGATCCCTCACAATACTCATATTGCATGACAGGTTCGGGATGATCTATTTTTTGATTACGAGGTTTACCCCTACCTTGTCCAGTTCCATGAATGGGGAAAGTATTGCTACTTCTAGTTGTAACAAGCATAGATGAAAATGAAATGAGAGAGAACTTGGGATTAAGCTAGAACTCTATCTCTAGGGATAATGAAAAGGAGATTAAGACTAGAACAACCAAGATGTGAGATGCACCCAACATGAATCATCAAGAGAATAGCTAGAATAGATGAGATGTGACTATCATGTCATAAGGTACAAAAACATAGAAAGATGAGACAAATAATAGGGATACAATACAAGTTTAAGAAAAATCATTCGATTCATAACTTGAGACACTGAGTTTCAGATAGTGAACGATAGGAAAATAGACAAACTAACCTCAGACAAAGATAAGATTAGGCAAAAATTTTTCTAGTCAACAGGAAATAAGTCACTATTTTGAAACCCAGGGTACAAGTTCATGTGAAAAAGTGATGGACAGTGTGAGAGAATGCAAAACTTCACGTCAGGAAGTTCTCTGGAAAATGAAATTTTGCACAGGAAAGAAACAAAGTTTGACAGTTTGACATAGTTTTTGAGGTAAAAAGTCAAGTTTCAAGACATAGTAAGGACTTTTCTCTAATAGGATTTCTAGTTTTTGGATAGTTTAAAGGCAATTTGAATCAAAAATCTTAGTTTGAAGGTTTCAAGCACTCATTTACAAGCATAAAGTTTTAGATCAAGAAATAGTGACGCAAGAAGTAGTCACAAACATTTCAACCAAGGACAAAGCAACTTGGCAGAATCATGGGAGTCTTTGTTTAATCATGATGGACAGTTTAAGACTTGATAACAAATAGATAGTTATCCCTGAAAAAAAATGGTAGAGAAGATGAAATTTGTTCCTCACATCTTACGTGCATGCGTTCACCTCACACAGTCATGTCACCCCCTCGAGGGCACCTATGTTTTTGGTGTTTCCAAGGACTCAATAATATATGTTCAAATTTTACCCTTGAAGTAGGGGCCAATGTCATATACCACCTTCAAACATCTAGGTGCATGCCTATGGTTAGAATCTAGGGGAGAGATTCTTCCCCCTCCCTAGGCAAATATTATGTCTCCTTTCGGAGGTGATCTAGGTAGGAAAATAACTAAGAAAGTGTTTAGGGGGCTTCTATCCACACTAACCTTTAGTGCCCCTAATACAGGGCTAGGGCCTCACAACCACACCAACACTTGAAAGTCATACACCCCACAAGCAAGGATAGGAGTGACAATACTCAGTACAATAGTTAGAGCCTTCTTGAGATGATAGTCAAAATCAAGAGAAGGAAGTTAACATGGTTTTGGAGTCTTTAGACTCAACAAAACATTATTTATTATAGTGAGGTGGAATGATCGACAATAGGTGTGTACTCACTTGGGTCATTCCCAGAGGTTCAACTTCCGGTAGGCCCTCTAAAGGTGACACACCTTGGCTTGGATTCGAGGGTCAAATTTTTTGATTCTCTCAAAGAGAGAAGAGAATACTTTTCTACCTCTTCTCCTTAACCAAACATGCAAAACATATTCATCACTGAGCTAGTTCCTCCTTAACCAATTCACAAGTTTTTGGGTTTCTGGTTCTCTCAATGAGAGAAGATCATAGTCCCCTAATGATTAAACATGCCAAAGATTCACTACCTTGCTTTGCTTCCCTAGGTATCCATCATTCTAGCAACATCTAGGTCTTGGTTTCATCCATGGGCATCACTTCCATGTAATGAAGAGCCTATTACGCTACTTTTCTATCATGACCCTTAAGAAATTTTAACAAAGCCCTAGTTATACTATGTGATGAAAGCAATAAAACAAGCACAACATTTTAAATGTCTTCGACAACCGTCCTGCAAAAAAACTGTTAGCAAGTTTTTATGATCTTTGATAAACGACCTGCAGACCAGTGTTACGCTATAGAAGAAATATGAAATATGAAATCAACAGTAGAAAGTAAATGTTAGGAAAAAGTAATAGTAAATTGAAGAATCAGTAAAATTTAATGACTGATGGAAAAACTTCACTCAAGAAAGTACTGCATTGCGCATGAGAAAATGAAAAGATCTACACAAGAAAAGTGTTTCTTCATGCGAGAGAATGCTACTAGGAGAGAAACTTCATGTGGCACACTCTGAAATCTCACATGAAATTCTGTACATAGTGAAGTACAGATGCACAATAGAGTTCAAATTCCTTATCAGAAAAGTTTCAAGAATGAGGTCATAAATGAATTTTTTTCCCTACGGTGGGCACTAGAATGTTTATGCCTGAATATGGACCTCAGAATTCAGCCATATACAAAACATAGTCATTGCCCAATCATCGAATCATGAAGATGAGTATGAATTACTCAGTTCGCAATATCTATCGATTTGACATATTACCTCCTAATTAGTTGGGGTGTTTGAATTACTCTCAAAATGAGAGCCAACAACCAAAAGACCAAGCTAATATGAAGGATTTTGAAAGCTTGAAAGATGAACAAATTGTAATTAATCTAAGATGAAGATGCAATTAATCTAAGAATGAAGTGCAGATTTAATCTAAGAACTTGAAAGAGAGATAAAGTTAAGCTAAAACAATAAGCAAATTACACTAATCATGAGAATGCAATTATACTAAATGAGATTTAAAACTAATATGCAATAAAATCTTGGAAACATGAAATAATTGAGACAAAAATTAACTATAGTTTTGATACTCTCACAATTGCCTCCCCAAAATGAAGAAAAGGAGCTCATAATATAGAAAATCCGGGAGAGAGGATTAAGAGTTTCTTGAATTTAAACATATGACTCTTCATTTCCATGGTCAGACAAATATGAGGAATTATTTAATTAAAAAAATGAATTATTTCCACATATGGGTGACCTTTCAAATAATTTGAATAATTAAATCAAAATAAAGATGTCCATTCGAATAACCAAATGATTTTTTAATTCCATGATGTGTATTAGCTAAAGGGGGTGGAATTAATTTAATTTAAAGCACTTAGGACTTTATAATTAAATTAATTAATCATATGGATTATTTAGCTAATAAAGTTGAATATTTAGGAATTAAATATAGTGTTTGATTAATACAAAATTAGGGTTTTTTGCATTTGACACCAAGTCAAATAAAGTCAAATAGGAGACAAAATTGCCTAGTACAATAGGACTTTGATGATGTAAGAATTGAAGAAATGGACCAAAATTGATTAAAATTGTAAGGTGATAATTTTTGGGTATTACACTCATAATTTATTACCTTTCACTTTTCTAAATCTATCATTGCCCACCATGTACTCCCCTTTGAATTTTTTAATGGAGTCAAGATCCCAAATGCAATCTATATGGGTCTTTGCTGCAAGATTAGGAAGATATTGAGTAACGTACACCTTCATCTAGTATACCATATATCCCTCAACCATAGAACCCTCGAGATGTGCTCTTATCATACCAAACCCTTCAAAAATTTCAAGTGTCTCTCATCCATCCACATTGACCTAGCATGTACAGGTCCACACAATTCAATCTCCTCAACTTGGTGTATGAGGTAGTGTTCTTGTGCATTGAAAAAAGATGAAGGTAAACACTTTTGCATTTCACACATTAGTCGACAAATTCTTTTCTACCAGTATTTTATATCTTCTTTATGGATTTTTTTAGATGACAACCACCTACAAGGGATTCAAGACACATAGATATATAAATATGAGACTTTACAATATATTACTTATTTGATATTATTGTTTGATATATTGAACAAATATTAGTGCTTACCTCATGTATTTTCCAAGATCATATATCACTTGTTTGATATTATTGTCAAAGTTCTCTGGGAGAGCTAGGGGTAGAAAATACTACAAAAATTATCAACTGGTCATTTCATACAATGAAAATTGAATGCAATTACACAAATATATTGTAAATACAAAAGACTACGACTTACCTTGATGAAGGTATGCCAATGATGCATTTTCATCCCTGACTCAAAATCATTTTTCTTAGATATGAGATTGCTTATATCCGCAGCAAAACGTGTAGGAAATCAAATTTTTTAGATGACTTATTTTATTACATTACTTTGTTTCTCTGTTAATAACCAAGGAAGAGCACTTTTATTAATCTAGTCTCCATTTCTATTTGATTCAATGATATTTTTCATTGCATGAGTGGAATCATGAATGTCACTACAAATTTTACCAAGTTTTTCTTTGTCACGCCTTCCATCCAATATTTTCCACAGTGTCTATATTACATTCTTTCCAATATGCATAGTATCCAACAAATGCACAATTTTTAGCTGCTCATAGTAGGGAAGCCTATTAAATTCTCTGGGATAACATTTTAGTCCCTTTGGAAGCTGGTCAGTGATGCCTTCACAACCTTCAAGATCATCAACTACATAATTAGCCAACAAAACACAATCAAAATATATAATTTTCAAACATCAACCATTGGGTGGAACGATATTACCTTGAATTCTATTATATTCTAACTACCATAGGTGAGGTGTCATTCTTTAGGGATTTGATGTAGTCTCTTCTTTCCCATTGAAAATATGTCTTTCTGCACTTTGATACTTATGATTTATGGGAGGAAGTGCCTATACTCATCAAACACCTACTTTCTTAAACTTTTGGAATGGTGAGATTTCATCTTTGGACCATACATTGGACATGAAAATTTTTCCTTTGTTTGAAGACCTACAAAATAATGATACAATTGGATTAAATATATAGATTTTTATAATTTCAATTATCCCATACAACTAGCATTCACCAAAATGTAACACAAAAATGTGTCGACCCTGGAGCATCATGAATTATCCACACAAGAATTGCATGGAATTGAAATTATCTTTGTCCAATTGGTCTAGAGATGTCATACATAGTGAAACCATTCCATAACACCAACAACTCATCGATAATAGGTGCAATATATACATTTATGTATTTAACTTGGTACTTACCTAGTTGAATTAACAACAACATTAGATAATTATTATGGCCATTTCACTCCAAGATCTATAATTACATGTAGATAATTATAAAATAATAAGATACCTAGAACAATCATTGCCAACATAATGTGCTCCCTCTTTATTGACATCCATGGAGGAATTTTATTGTTTATAACAAAAATACGTCACACCAAGTAAATAGATCTCATCTCTCCATGTAGATTGACACTATCTGCTGCCACAAAAAGCTTGAGATTTCAAGGTTCTTCTTTAAAGTGTGGCCACTTTTCCTCTATGTCCATAAATGATGAACCATATGCGGGCATTCGAATAAAGTCATCTCAACTCCTGCCCTATGCATGGTAATCCATAAATTGTGCCAAGCTATTCCATCTGAATAATCATTTCAGACGTGGAATAATTCAGATGTAACGAAGAACCTTGCAAGGTACCTTTTTTGTCATTTGATCATCTTGATATCTGCTCGTATGGCATTCAGGGCATTCTGTTACATTTTTATGTTCTTTATGATAAATAATATGATCTTTGGGACAAGTATTTATTGCTTGATACTTCATTCCAATATGTTTCATAGTGGCACATAATTCTCAGTATGAGTGAGGGAGAACATTTGATGGTGGTAATAGAAAATCATCTATCAATTTGTAACAAATAATATAAGTCATTACTATAAACAATCTTAATGGTACATGTTTCACCTTTTATAGAATATAATGACATATATGACAAACCTTAGCATACGTGACATTGCTATGTTGGATAAACCATTCATAACCTTAAAATTCACCAACAACAATATAGCAGAGAGAAGCGTAGATTGGGAGCCTTCATAAAGGGTCATGTTTTCTTTGTCAAGTAGAGGTATATCATGGACGACACTAATGTCATCCTCATCATAATCATCATCAGCAATAGCACTAGTGGCACCAATAGCACCAGTACCAAATGTGTCAATGATCAATGCATTCATACCATCATCTTCAAATGTGTTTTATGGTGTATGATCATCATCTTCCATGGGATCATGATCTTTAGCTTTAATACCCACACTTCCATGTTCCTCTATATTCACATTGGGGAGATCGACCTATATAAAAATGATGATAATCAAACCCCCCTTCAATGTGATAATAAAACCTCGTTCCATGGTTCATATGTATATTAATTGTGAAAACAATATAACAAACAACTTACCACTGGATGATAATCAAACCCCCCTTCAATATGACCATTCTCCCTACAATGTCTCTTTTCTATTTTGATTTTGATTCTTCTTATCCGTAAGTCATTATAACTCTTGCATGGACAATAACATTTGTCATCACCTTCACTTTGAAAGTTAGACAACAATCTAGTGATTGTCTCCCTATTTTGATCGAATTCCCTTGTATTATTTGACATGATCCTTAATGTGTATATCTGCCAAAAAATATTGGACATGTTGTACTTAATGTCATAGCTTCCTATGTGTTTCATCCTTCATGTATACACTTACTTCGACCAAACTCTTAATTTTCTGATAGATTTTGCCAAACGCTTTGTAGGAAACCAAGTAAGGGGTATTTTTGAGTTCAAATAACAAGTCATGATCTATTGAAACTAATCTAAAAATATTTCTCCTACATAAAAAGTTGTTCAAATTGCAAGGGCATGATTTCACATGCATTCTAGAGCTAGAGGTGAATGCTAGCCATGGTTGTTGAATTTTTTGCTATTTTTAGTGTTCACATTTATTTGAAAATTACAAGTCATGATTTGAAAAGAATAAGATAGTTTGAACAAATATGGAGGGATTCCCCTTATTTGATAGTTGAAAAGCATTGGAGCACCTACATTCTATGATTACAAATGGTCCACTCCAAAAGGAGTCAAATTTTGTGTGCCTGCTAGGCCTAGACCTGAACTCATCCCACTTGAGGACTACATCCCCAACATTGAAGTCTCTGATCTTGGCTCTTTTATCAAAATTCTTCTTTGTCTGAATCTGATGGAATTCCATATCCTTCATTGATTTATCTCTGAGTTCTTCCAATTCCATCAATTGAGCATATTTGATCTGTAAGGGATCCTCTTCATCAAATTGGATATATTGAGTAGCTAAGTCCAGAGCTGGTAATTCTATTGAAATGGACAACTTAGCCTCTTTGCCATACACTAACATGTAAGGAGAATTACCAATGATTTTATTTTGGGTAATCCTTTCTAACCACAAGGCAGATTTGAGCCTTGTATGCCAATCCCTCTGATTGTCTTGAAGAGTCTTCTTGATTATTCTAGTCAAATTCTTATTGGTTGATTCTGCTAAGCCATTGCCTTGAGGTAATAATTTGAATTGCTATTTAGATAGATGACATTCTTGACTACCCACTCTAAGACTTTGAGGCCTATGAATGCCAATGCATTATCTAAAATTATGGAATCAGGAGTGCCAAACCTATGAACTATATCATCATAAAAAATCAATACAACACTCTCATTTTCTTCCTTTAAAGCAATTGCCTCTATCCATCTGGTGAAGTAATTAGTTATAGTAATTATCCACTTATGTCCTACACTAGATGGAGGATTAATTATTCCAATAAAATCTACACCCCACTTCATGAAGGGCTGATCTATTCTGACTAGCTGTAGGGACAAGGCTACAAGCCTCTCTTTTCCTACAAACATGGCACACTTGATGCATTTTCTCACATAATTATGACTATCCTTAAAGATAGATGGCCAATAGTACCTGACCCTCACAATTTTAAAAGTGGTAGTCCTAGGGGAAAAATGACCACCAGAAGGTCCATCATGAAACTCAAGTAGGACATCTACTACCTTTTCTGAATCTATGCATCTCAAAAGGACACCATTGTGATCCTTTTTGAAAAGAACATCATCAATCAACACAAAAGGAATAGATTGTAACCTATAATACCTCCTTTGTGCTAAATCCAAACTTGTAGGACATTGTCCTATCTTCAAGTAGTTGATCATATTAGGCAACCAACTTGTTGCCTTGACTTGTTCTCTTATAGAATGCACCACCAGAGATGCATCCATTTGCTATGATTTCTTTGAACTTTCATCCACTACCAAATGTTCACAAAGACCTCTTGCTCTAACCAACTTGGTAGTTTGAATATCAATGTCATATTCCATCACCTTGGTGATCCAACTAGCTCTTTTCTCATTTAGGTCCTTGGAAAGCAAAAACTCTGACACTTGGATGAGTAACTTTCAAATGTACCCTACTATGGGTCAATAGATATCTAAAATTTTTAAGGCTCTTTACCATAGCAAGCACATGTTTCTCTACAAAAGAGTATCTCTATTCATACTCTTCTAGACCTTTGCTAAAGAAAGCAATGGGCTACTCCAATCCATCTGAATTTTCTTGAGTCAACATTGTAGATATGGCATCATGACCTCGATAAGCATAAAGGATGAAATCCTTATTAAAATTTGGGTTTAAGAGGGTAGGGGACTTTGTTAGGGCCTCTTTGATAGCTTGGAAACTGACTCTCCCTTCTTTGGTCCAACTAAAAGCTGAACTCTTCTTTAACATGGCTGTCAAAAGCTTGAGTAAATCTGCAATGGTAGGAAAGAATCTCCTAACAAAATTAATCTTTCCTATGAAATATTGGAGGCTTTTCTTATGATGTGGTAGGGGTAGCTCTAAGATAGCTGCAATTCTCTTAGGATCTATTGTAATTCCTTCTTTGGATACTACATATCCTAACAATTTTCCTTAATGAACTACAAACACACATTTCTTGGGATTAAGAGATATCCCAAATTCTCTACACCTTTCAAAAATCTTCCTCAGATGTTTGATGTGGTCTACTGCATGCTTCGAAAAGATAGTTATGTCATCCAAGTAGACCAACACAAACTTGTACATTAGGCTCTTAAAGGCCATATCCATTGCCTTTTGAAATGTAGCTCCTGCATTTGACAAACTAATGGTTATCTTTTGATAAGCCATGGTTCCCCACTTGGTTGTAAATGTAGTCTTATATTGATCCTCTTCATTTACTAAGATCTGATTATATCTTGAATAGCCATCCAATAATGAAAATCTCTCAGATCTAGAGACACATTGTAAGATTTGTTCCATAGAGGGTAGTGGATGGTGGTCCTTTAATGAGGCCCTGTTAAGATCCTTGAAGTCAACACATAACCTTAGTTCCCCATTCTTCTTCCTGATAGGAACAAGGTTGAAAACCCAACAAGTATGTTTAATGGGGTAGATGATACCACTTTCTATCAATTTGAGCACTTCTTTATGCATAAGTGGCTCAAGCTTAGGATTAACAGGCCTTTGCTTTTGCCTCACTAGTTTGGCATTAGGTTCTAATTCAATAGTGTGCTGAGCAAGGGTAGGATCAAAACCTTTGATATCCTCATATTGCCATGCAAAAGTATCACTAAATTCTTTGAATAACTAAGTGTAAGTTTTCTTTTCCAATTCAATGTTCACTTTTCCAAATTGTAGGCTCCTACCTAGTTCCAACTCTAATTCAACACAATGTCCTTGTTGAACTACCAAGCCAGCTTTGCTTTTCTTAACTTCATCATCCTTGTTGAAGACAATCTCTAAAGTAACAAGACCTCTAGGTATCTTATTAGACTTGATTTCTATCACTTGATCACCATAGCTTTGTAATAGCCTATCTTGATTGTGTTCTGAAAAAACATCTTCTTCAAACAAGAATTGCAGAATTTGTTCATCATTGTCAAACACTTGCCAATTGACATCATTATCAGGGATAGATGGTTTGACAATCACTTTTATATGATGTTGATCCACTTCTTTTGAAATGCTATTTGGGATGTCATATTGGGATCCAACAACGGCTAATCTATTTTCATTTTGATTTAACTTTCTAGGGATAGCAACAATATTAAAAGCATGGAGATCTTCAATTGCATCCCAAACTCTATGTTTGTATGCTTTCATAGTGTCATTTTTGGTTGCACTTATCCCTCTTACTTGGCTGAAAACTAACTCACAGTTACCATAAACTTTTAAGGCCTTAAGCCCTCTTTTTCTAGCCCATTCTATTCCATTGACTAGACTTTCATACTATACAGTATTGCTAGTGTAGGAGAAACTAAATCTAAAGGTAGTATAATACCTTTCTCCTTTTGGGAACACTAGCATAGCACCACCACCAAAACCGTGTCTACTTCTAGCCCCATCAAAAAATAGTTCCCAAACCTAATTATTCTGATCTTTTGAATCAGTATCCTCTTTCAGAAGGCTTGGCTCTATGACTCCACTTTCCTGTATTAAATAAATTCCCAAATGAAAATCCCAAATTAGATTTTCTTGGACCTCTGAAGCTCTCTCATCTAGAAGAATATTAGGGATACCCTCTATCTTTGTGCTGGCTTCACTAATAGTTTGGAAGTCACTGCTATCAAATATAGGGTAGTTTACATTGATGGTGTTGGACACATATGGCTCTATATGGTGTGCTGCTAATGGTTCTGACTAAATGGTGACCTTGGTCCCATACCTTGTATGAAATAACATGTGAGACCAATCAAATAGATAACCTCCTATCTTGGCTATAAACTCACTTGAAAGACATATAGAAAATAATGCATATATATATATATATATATATATATATATATATATATATATATATATATATATATATATATATATATATATATATATATATATATATATATATATATATATATATAGGAGGATGGAGAAATCAGGACTAGCATGCAAGATTAGACTAGTACCCTTAGCCACACCTATAGTATTGACTGAGGATCCATCAAGCTGGGTAACCTTCTTTTGGAAGGGCTCATATTTTAGTCCTAACTAGTCAGCTACTTTCTTAGGCATTACAGTGCTAGTAGCTCCACTATATACCATACAATTATGTAATAAAGATTTTCCAATAATTAGAGATACATAAAAGGGAGGTGGATTTGAGTTCCTACCTTGTGTGGCATTGGCCTTGGAGTTGCTACTTGGAGCCTCCTTTTCTTGATTAGTGTTAAGCAACACTAGCTTTGTAGCTTCTTTTGCAGGTTGAGGAGTTGTTACCTCTGACATAGCCTTCTTCAAAATTTTAGGATATCCTAGAAGAGCCAAAGAGACCCACATGGACATGGTGACATTCACCTTCTTCATGTTGTCTACAATATTAAATGGTGTCATAGTGTGTACTCTTTATTTTATCTTTGGCATGATGGGCTCCACCTCTTTGGAATGCTGGCCTTCTTTTCTTGTAATGACAAGAGTCTCCTTAGGTGTGATGGGAGCAACTTGCTATAGTGGCTCTGTAGACATAGTAGCTTTGGCATTGGAATCTACTCTCTCCATGTCTTGAGCTCTTCTCTTTGCTCTTGTATAGGCAACACAAGCAACCTCATCATTGACTCCATTGAAGTCTGGTTGTTCCCAATTAAGAGAGTAGTCTCATGCTCTTGTGATTCTTGTTGAGGCACTGATCCACTGGATGAAGCCTCTAATTGGGCTTGGGAGGCATTTTGAATCATTAGAGCTTGGTTCATCCATCCATTTGAACATGTAGCCTGATTATGAGGCTGATTACAAGGAAAACACCACTCACTATCCATAGCCACATTATTTTGGCTAGGAACCATATCCCTGATTGGATTTGCAAAATTTAGAGGTGCAAGGTTATATGGTTGAAATGGTCTCTGATTGAAACTTTATCTTTTTCCTTGATAGCCTCCTTGGTATGGTGGCCTAGTTTGTTGATAAGGCTATCCTTGATTCTGATATTGCTGATTAGGACCTTGGCCTTGTGTCTAAAATGGTGGTCTGATTTCTTGACCTTGCTTCTTTAGATTTGTGACCTCTTTAGTCAAGGTTTGCAACAAGTTGGTCATTTCTTGCTGACTACTTTGTTGGCTATTCTTTATTTCTTGCAGCTCTGGAGAGAAGCTAGTTGTTAACTCTTGGCCACTAGTACTAGCTTGAGGTGCCAATATGGTGGGAATAGGGGTAAATGGGGGTACTTGGGTAGGTGTAATGGGTTGAAGGCTAGGAAAAATGGGCATTGGAGGCCTTCTAGAAATCATGCCTACTTAGATTAAATAATTTTCAGCCCTGACAGCTATGTCAAAAGCATCGGGTAGAGAAGTACCACCCATAGATAGGATCATGATAGAAATTTGACCATTTAGACTTTGTAAATAGTATAGGAAGGCATGGTTAGCTGATGATCTCACTGAGACTAGGATTCTATTCCATGTTTTAAGGAATCTACTATTGTAATCTGTCATTTGTTCTTGAGGGTCTCTCTTAATAGTTGTTAACTGCTCAACTAGAGACAAATTATCTGATTTATCCTCAAAATGCTTACTTAATGCATCCACTAACTCATCCCAATAAGTAATAGAACCAACAGTTATAATTATAAACCATTCTAGAGCCTTACCTTTTAGAGAGGCTGCTAATAACTTTCTGGCCACATCTTCTTGAGTAATGTTGTGTATGCTTCATATGGTGGTCACATCTCTTATTTGATCAAAAGCAGTTGTCTGCCCTTCACCTATGAAATTAGGTATACTCTTAAGTTCCACCAAAGGTACATCATGATGTTGAGCAAAGGCCAATGGTCTACCTTGGTTGAATGGTGCAAAAGCAAACTATCTTGCCATTGTAGGTGCTGGAATCTGAAGATTGACAACTATATGAACTGTATTTGTTGCTAGATTTGAATCTTCTTCTAGATCTCTGGTTAGAGATCTGCCTCTTCTTCTAGAATGAAAGGGAAAAGGTCTCCTCTCTAATGTATGAAGAATTGTTGATTGAACTCTCCTTGCAAGGTATGTCCTTTGAGTTGACCTGCCTTTATGACTTCTTCTTGAGGGCTACTCTAAAAATTGGGTAGGCTTTGAGCTTCTAGTCTCAATCTTTCTCATAAAAGTTTGAACAAGGTAGCCTAGATCTTTGAATGAGTGGAGTCACCAGATATAATTGGTAAAATGACTTCTAAAATCCTATTTTATGTAGTCTTTATATCAGAGATAACATGTCATTCAAACAATACATTGGGGGTTCCCTTTGATCTTCACTTGTAGATTTATACTTTGATGGATAACTTAAATAACACTTTGACTCTATCACCACTCCAAAGTATACAAGAAAGAGGGCCAATTAACAAGGATCAAAAGAGATCGTCCTACATTTTGAGTCTCAATGCTCAGGCAGGTGTACCCTTGATTCACTTCTTGAAAAGAATCACTAAATGATATACAACTATATACTCTTTACTAACTGCTTTAAGATTTTATCATTTGAATGTTTGTATGTGGTTGACGACAATGAAATACCTATAGAGGATGGACTAGTGCCTTAACCTAGGGTAAAGAGTCACCCAATTACATATATCAGCTGAAGACCTTAACTCAAACACAATTGAATATAGGATAAGTGATTTTCCTATTACCCCTCTCCCTCAAATGCGAGGACATCAGATTCTTACTTGGCTACAAACTCACTGAGCCCACGTAAAAGACTTTAATCCTAAATTTGTTAAGAACTCAGAGATGACTTCACAATACTCTTTGTTTACCATATGCTAATACACTTTGTGACACTAACATATATGAGTTTAGAACTAAAACAAGAAGACATACACAAATGCAAGATTGGAACTCAATAACATTCTCATTATTATATTCAGAATCAATACATAATCAAAACAACACAAGGATAGGAAAAGATACAAAATCTAGCTCCTCTAACAGTAAAACACTATCAATAACTAGGGACCAAAAGAAAATGTTTTGGAACCCCCACAAAATCAAAATTTCTACAATATATACTCCCTAGTCATCTTGGAATTCTCAAAGAGAATGCAACAAGCTATGGATGACTTAGGGTTAGGGTTTCAACCACCAAACCCATTGGAAATGGTCACAAAGTTATTATAGGGGTGGAAACCTAGGCAACCAAGAGAAAGAAAATCCTAGAATGATCCTCAATCATAATAAATTCTTTGTGAAGGTACTGAGAACCACAAATATACTCAAAATGTCAACCCTGCAACACACCTCAAGCACAAAACCACATAGTACAAGTCTTGCAAATGAACATGGCACACCCTAGAACACACTACAACATCAAATAGATCATTTCCCACCAGCTCTAGTTGCCTCTGCATTGAATTCTAGTCCTTCCTATCACTAGAAACCCTTCAAAAATTTGAATTTGAATAATAACAGTCATTTCCATGGTGCTTACAACAAATTAGCGGTTGACATTCAAATCTAAACCAACTTTAAGTCATGGTTGTTAGATAGTCCTATTTCACGGTCTTTAAATCTTAACTCGACTGCCACCCTAGGTTTACTTTAAGAGAACATGCGACAAAGCATTTCCTATTTGCAAGGTGAAATCTTAACCTACCTTTTAACTCTACGAACTGGCAACAAGAAGAAAACAACTAACTCTGGTCCCACATTTGGTGAACTGGCGACAAGAGGCTTTTGCTAGTTCATGAAGAAATTTATAAAACTATAGGAAATTTTAGTGATTATGTGAATACACACTCGTTGAGCTGCTAAAACAATTAGAGAACCACCATCATTTCACGTGAACAAGTGAAACCTTATTAAATTTGTCTACTACTAAACACTTATTCCTACCCTCAAAAGACTGAGAAACTTTGACTGGGCCCGCATCAGGAAGATCGATGGTTGTCTAAAGTTTGCAAAGACTTCCAAGATTGTATCAGATTTCACACCCACCATCAGATTGATAATCTCCCCCTTGCCCTGACAACCCTTTGACATGATATAAAATCAACGACCGTCGCAAGATCTTAAGCCTCTGACACACTTGATGAGATTACACACCGTTTGTCGATTCACTGATAGGATCAAGATGCACTGACACATCTAAAAGCTTAGGTCCCACTGACAACAAGCCACCATGAAAATACATGGATGAATCAAAAAGTGCCAACTGTGCCTACGTGTAATCTTGGACCCACAAATATCTTACGAGAATCAACAGCTGTCGCTATACCATTGCACTAAAGGTCAAGCATGTTATATCAATGGTATAATGATAGCCACAAGATTAAATTGGACTTTAACCCACCTGAATGCCAAGAAGACCGGTCCCACTGATAGGATTCCACCTCATACCACATGGACCAATAAAAAAAATTCCAAATCAGAAGACCTAGCAAGTGGACCTGCATGAGAAAAAGGCTACGTCATACAAAGAATCAATGGCCGTCTCAAGATCTTATGTGTCTGACACATCACTTGAGAAGATATGCTCATTGTTAGATGGAGATGGTGTTAGAGCTAGGCCTAGGGAATATAAAGGCTACCAAAACATAGGAAAATATTAAAGGCCACCAAGGTAAAGACCTAGGAAAAATTTAAACAGGGCCGAACCAAAATATAAAGCACATGCAAATTAGGACCTTAAGTGACCTATGAAAAGTAACATGAAATTATAACAAGGCCAGGGTTAAAAGAAAGGGTTTAAAATGTAACAGCTAGTTTTTTTTTTCATATTCTGCCTAGGGCTTTCGTAAGAGACATGAAAAAATGACTACAGGGAATAGGGGAAAAGGGCTAGAGCCATGAGATTTTTTGCACATGCTAACAGTGGCTCTGTTTGGGGATGTATGCCTCCTACATGCATAGCAAGGACTTAGAATCCTTGGTTAAAGTAGACCATCCCACATTTAAAAAAATGTAGACAACAAGGAACAAGCAAGGAAGAACAGGTAACAGGACCAAAAACTAACAAACCAGGACAAAACAGGGCAGGGGCAAGCAACTATTTACAAAATTTACAATATATACAAACCTAAATAGTGTTCATGGAAAAAAAAATACCTTCAATTGAAGTATTTCTTCAAGAATTGTCCAAGAACTGGCAATTCTCAAATATCACCATTTAATTCCTTAACAATATATGAATCTTGGCCCCATTTCTCATGAATTAGATATAACCCTAACCAGATGGGATCAAATTTACCATGCTTTCCTTTATCCTCCAGTCTGGCATTCCAAACTAACACCAAATCACCATGCTCAAACCTCTTGTCAACAGTTTTCTTATCATACAAATTCTTAACCTACAACTGCAATTTGGCATTCTTTGCAACTAACTCTCTTCTAGTCTCATCCAACCTAATGAGGTCCTCAATCCTTAACTGCATCTCATCATCTATGTCATCACCATATAACTGAACAAATTTATACATTTCTAATAAGTTATTCTGAGGCATCCTTGCATGTATTCCATATACTAGGTCAAATGGTGCACAACCAATTGCCCTCTTCACAGTTACCTGATCAGCCCATAGAGCTAATGGCAGCTTTGAATTCCATGCCCTCTTATTCTTTTCAAGAATCCTCTTTAGAATTTTAATCAAACTCTTATTAGTAGATTCTTCCTAACCATTTCCTTGTGGATGATAAGGTGAGGAATTAGAAATCTGAATTCCTAAACCTTTGCAAAAGTTCTTATATTTGAAAGACCTGAAGCACATTGTATTATCACTAACTATCCTCTCAGGGAAACTAAACCTTGTAACAATATTATTCAACAAAAAATTAATTACCACCTTACTAGTTGCATTTCTTGTAGGTAAAGCCTCTACCCACTTTGTAAAGTAATCAATGGAAACTAAGATCCATGAGTGTCCTCCACTTGACTTGTTTGGTATCTCCCCTATGAAATCAATTCCCCATTGTTGGAAAAGAGCCTAAACTTCTACTAGTTTTAATGGCACATTACCTAAAAATCTAAGCTTACTAGAAAACCTTTCACAAGCATCACACCTCCTCGCCAACTGTTCTGCATCCTTGAAGATTGTAGGCCACTAGAATCCTGCTCTTAGGATTTTATGAGCAGTTGTTTTACCCATAAAATGCCCACCACAAACTCCCTCATGCATTTCATTCAACAACTTGTTAGCCTGATCTTCATCTACACATTTCAAAAGTATGCAATCCAAATTTTTTCTATAAAATTTACATTTCACAATTACATACTTGATGGTGTGTAATTTCAATGTCCTCTTTTGAGAATCATTCATATTATCTAGATGTTTCATGTTTCTCAAGTAATAGATGATATCTTGATACCAAATACAATCATCCATATCACATGTATAATCAATTTTAGAATGATTTACCTAATTTGCATCAAGATTGGATTGAGCCATCAGTTTTGCCAATCCTTGTCCTCTAACCAATTTAGTAATCTAGACATCAACATTGAATTCTTGGATCCTATTGATCCATCTGCATCTTCTTCCCGACACCTCTTGTTGTGAGAAAATATCCTTCATAGCTACACTTGGCACAAAAGCAATCACAACTGACCCCATCAAGTAACACCTAAAATCCTTTATTGCCTTCACAAGTGCATATGCTTATTTTTCATTTATGTCATATTTCAATTCTATAGCATGCAAAGATTTGCTGAAAAATGCAATAGGATGCTCAAAACCATCCTTATTCTTTTGTAACAAAATTGCAGCAATAGTGTGAAAAGATGCAAAGGAAAAGATATGCATTGGAACATTATAATCTGGTGCCTTAAGCATTGGTGCATCTTTGATAGCTTGCTTGATATTTTTGAAAGTCTCATCAGGCTCACCCTCCCAATTGATTGCATATCCCTTCTTCAACATCTTAGAAATAGGTCTAGTAACCTTTGCAAAATTTGTCACAAACCTCCTTAAGAAATTGACCTGACCAAAGAAGGACTGGATTCCTCTAACATTCTTTGGCCTCTAAATTTTATCAATAGCTGCTACCCTTTCAAGGTCAATTCTTACTCCTCGCTTGCAAACCAAATGGCCAAGAAACCTACCTTCAATGACACCAAAAGAATATTTCCTTGGGTTTAATGAAATGCCAAATTCCAAGGCCATCACAAATATTTTTACTAAATGAATACAGTGATCTTCTTCCTTCTTGGAATAGGTAGTTAAATCATCTTGATATACAACAAGGAAATCATTTATGAAATATGAAATCATTTATAAACATATGTCCCCCAAGGTGTTGTGAAACCTATCTTGAATTGCTTTGATTCCTTGACAATTACCTAATTGTAACTAGAGAAACCATCCATCATAGACATCAATTCTGATTTGGTTACTCTCTACAACATAGCTTCCATATTGGGCAGACAATAATTATCTTTTAATGAGCTGATGTTCAAATTCCTGAAGTCTACACAAAGCCCGATGTCACCATTTTTACTTCTCACAAGAACAAGGTTTGACACCCAAGAAGAGTGCCTTATAGGCTTAATAATGCCAGCATCTCTTAGTTTCATTAACTCTTCTTGCATCTTGGGTGCCAAAGTGGGATTAATAGGCCTTTGCTTTTGCCAAAAAGGTTTAGCATCTTCTTTCAATTGAATAATATGCTGGAACAAATCCTCTCTATAAACCTTTAGGTCATCATATGAACATGCAAAAACATGCCTAAATTTTCTCAATAATTCAATCAAAGATTTCTTTACCCTTTGAGATATACTTCTACCAATGTATACTTTCTTAGGTGCTTCATGTGTTCCAAGATTTATCTCTTCTAGATCAGCGTGATCTTCTCTTTTGATATTCTTCTGAACTCTCTCCTGATTGTCAAAGATAGTCTCCAAAACAACAAGCACCTTGGGAACCTTGTTAGTTCTAAGTTGAATGACCTCATTGCCAAAGACAACCTCTTTTCCTTCTACTGACTCAACCAAGGATGAACAATCAAATTCCTGACCATGATACTGATCTTCACAACTCATAAACTTCAAGATATCATTATCATCATCAAAAACTTGCCAATTTTCAATATTGTTTGGTATGCTAGGCCTAGCCTAAATTTCAACTTTAGAAATACCAGAAAATGGAATATCATTGGGATTGATTGCAATATTGGGTAACAAGTCAACCATCTTATTGTTACTCCTATCCTTCCACACAATATTAAAGGCATCAAAATGTTTAATCAAATCACAAACTGCATTCCTATATTATTTTAGCCTTTTATTCTTGGAAGCATATATTAACTTGACTTGGGACACTACCAACTCAGAATCACCAACAACACTTAAGCACTTAATACCATGTTTTTGTGCCAACCTCAATCCTAACAACAAAGCCTCATATTCTACTATATTTTTGGTACAAAATAAATTCAATGTGAAAGAAAATTTGTAGGTGTATCCATCGGGAGAAATAAGTAAGATACCTATTCCTGCTCCATCCTTGCAATTTGCACCATCAAAGTACATTACCCACAAATCACCCTTCATAGAAATAGCACTTACCTCAACAAAGATAGGTGACAAAGTAGGTTCATTTTCAAATATAGGGATCTCTGCCCTAAAAGCATTAATATCAGTATCCACAAAACATGTAGTTTCGTTATCAATATTTCTCTCAATCATGTGGCATACTCTTGGCTCTTGTTCGATCTTGACAAACTAATCATCAATCTTGAAAGTGGCATAGGACAGATCACACTGTAAACTTCCACCCATGGTAGCACTCCATCTTCTAGATAGCAGCATCCCATAATGAGGAGGGATGTCCATTACCAAAACACTCATTGTGTTAGGCCATTTTTCTATCATAGCAAAAATCTTGTGAAAATGACCTCTTCCCTGCAAATGTTTTTGTAAAGTTTCCTACCCTATGTTCTTCATTGTGTCACCTTGCTCTAGCCCAGATTGCATGTTTTGAATCACAAAATCCATAAAGTTATTCAAATTCTAAGGTCTACAGGAAAATAATTTCAAAATTTGCCACAGTGTCAAAAACCCACAGTATTTTTGAAAATCCATGATGTTTTCGGTTTGTGTGAAAACCCTCATTGTTTTTAGCCTTGTGCCTTCTAGCTTTTGTGCACTTGTCTTTTGGTGCCAAAAACTTTGTGTGTTTTCGACCCCGGTCTTAACTGTGGAGGTGCGATGGATGGTGAGCCCAGGTCTTCAAAGGTTTTCAAATGATTGGTTGTCGCATGATCACATGTTAGGAATTTTTGACATGCAACCATGCGACCAGTTGAAACATGGCCTAGTGGGCCCATCAGCTAGGGTTTGACAGATGTTTAACAGGTGACAAAGATTGGTGGTTGTCACTATACCATGAGCAAAAGATGCAAGCCTTTTAATCTTCGTGCTTTAACGAGAGTCATTGATGTGGTGTGAAGGTCGTTGCATTTTCTTGTATGGGCATGTAGTGGGACCTATTTTCTCAGTGGCACTGATGTGTCATTTTTCTATTGGTTGCCTGTGATGAGTTTGGTTTCATGTCAGTAGGGCCTGGTGTCAAAGATTAAAGACCTACGGTTGGCATGTGATCGCAAGGAATATTCTTTCCCCTTGTGATCATGCAACAACCGTCTGATCTTGTAGTGTTTAAAAGGGTTAATGGGTGGTGGGTCCTGTGTCAGGTGACTTAGTGGCTGCAGTGAATGGCATGATGACATGTGGCATTAGGTGGGCCCAGGTGGGGTCTGAGGTTTGGTGGAGTGGATAAAGATCTGGCGGTGCTGACAAAATTCAATGTGTTCACATGTTTGCGCAATAAAAAGGTGATTCTAAGTTTTTTTGGTGATTTGGCAAACGGTAGTCGAGAAGTTGCTAAATTATTTACTGAAGGAGTGAAGTGTTTCATGAATTTGTGAAAGTTCTTTGTCGCCAATTCACTAAGTTTGACTGGGACCACTTTTAAGGAAAGTCACAAGCCCATGGAGGGAGATTGATCAGATGGATGCATTTTAAAGTTGGTAAAGGTTTAATTTTTGGCTATCATTTCTTTGCAGCCACCAAAGAAATAACTGTTGAGACTCAAATTTGAATTTTTGGGTGTTTCCAGCGACAGAGGGTACCATTTTTATAGAATTCAATGCAAAAATGACCCTTTTTGGTGAGAAGCGATTGGTTTTCCATTTGCAGTGTGGTCCAAGATGTCTAGTGCTCATTTGTAGAGTGTGTACGTTGTAGTAATGGCTCAAGGCATGTTGCAGGGTGTCCTTTTGAGATTGGTTTTGTGATCCTTTGTACTTGCAGAGAAGACTTTCATAATTATAGATTAGTCCAGGATTTCTTCTTTCCTAGATTGGATGTGTTTCCCACCCCTGAATTAAATTCATGATTGTTTCTAGCAAGTTGGGTGGTTTAAACCTTAACCCTAGTCATTTGTAGCTTGTTGCAAATTTCCAAGATGACTAGGGGGTTATAAGTTGCAGACTTTTTGAGTTTGCAGGGGTTCCAATTCTTTTGATTTTGGTCCCAGATTGTTGATAGTGAAAATTTAAACAAGGAGAGCCTGGATTTAGGGTTTGTTTCCTTTGTGCATTTTGTCATTTGGTAATGTATTGATTCTGCAAGTCTTAGTGAGAATATTTTGGATTCCAATCTCATATTGGTGTATGTCTTTTTGTTTTGCTCTTGAGCTCATATATGTTGATTGCACAAAGTGGGTTAGAATATGGTAAACAAAGAGTATTTTGGGGTTATCTTTGACTTCCTAACAAAGTTAGGATTAAATTCTTTAAGGTAAGTTCAGTGAGTTCATGGCAAGATAAGGATTTGATGTCCTGATATGTGAGTGAGGGGAGTAATAGGCAAAGCACTTACTCTGAGTCTATATATGTTTGAGTTAAGGTTTTATGGTGATATAGGTTGTTAAGTGACTCTCTGCCCTGGGATAAGGCACTGATCCATTCTCTAGAAGTAGTCCAACATCAACAATCACACACACACAATTAAATGATTAACCTTTCAATCAGATAGTAAAGGGCATAGTTATATATTGTTTAGAGACTCCTTTGAGGAAGTGATTCAAGGGTACACCTACCTAAACATTGAGGCTCAAAGTGTAGGAGGATCTCCTTGATCCTTGTTAATTGGCTCTCTTCCTTGTAGACTTTGGCATGGTGATAGAGTCAAAGCTTCATTATAGTTATCCATCAAAGTATAAATCTACAAGTTTTGAAGATCAAAGGGAACAACCAACAAAATGGCGACTCTACTGGGGAGAATGATTATGAAGATATGAATATGTTAGGTCTCTGGTTGTAGTCATATTGAAGTATTCAAAATCTTATTGACCAGATAGACCTTCCCATCCAAGCCATCAACAAGACAATGATTCTACTGGTGAGAATCTAGAGAGGAAGGTTGTAAGTGTGTTCTTGTTTTCCTATTGTGTTTCAAAGATTTCCCATCTAGGTGGGTGGTGACTCAAAGGTTAGAACCAGTGCTGCATATTGATAAATCATGGATAAGAGGAGAAATACTAGGTCTTTTGTTAGAAAGAATCTAGAGGTCACTTTGGAGCAGCTACCTAGACAAGAAAAGAAGAGCTAGATTAGGAATGGTGAGTCTACTAGTGCTCCCATGAAAGAACAAAGAAATGCTAGAGCCAGAGTACCACATGTATCCTCAAGTGAGGATGGTTCATAAGACAGAGTTTCTAGATCAGATGGTGGTCACTCTGAAGAGAGATTCTATGATACCCCTAAGGTTTCATTTCATGAAAAAGGTCCATTGCCTGCAGGTCAGAATGAAGAAAATAGAGATATGGGTTTAGAGGTTGACCTAGATCTTGATGAAGATCATTTCAGAAGAGAACCCATGAGACATAGGCAAGTTCACTTTCCATATCAAAATCTTCCTGATATGGCTATGTCATCTAGTTTTGATGACATTATGGTGGATCTTGATGACTTGAATGCACTAAGGTTGCAATTGGTAGAGTAGGATGTCATACATAAAAGATTACAGGAGGAGAGAGAGGTTGAAAAGGTGAATGCTTTGATAGAGAGGTAGTCTCTTCTTAGAAAAATAAATGAAATGAAGGAGAGAAACAAAATGCTTACTTCTGCTCCTCAAAATCTACAACATGATGTTTTTGGTGATCATGATACCTTGAGGAGTGAGCAAGAGCACTTGCTTTAGGATCATGAATTTGATAGGGAGGGCCCTGTGGTTAGACAAGTGAAAAGTTATGTCCCTTTGCCTAAAGATAAAGATGGGCATAGGATCACTAGACCTATTGTTATCATTAATGAGAAAGGAAAGTAGAAGATGGTGGGTGACCAAGCAAGCAAATCAGTGAAAATACCAGGGATCCCACCACCTGATTCAAATAAGGACACTGAAATGGAGAGAAGGAGAAAACAAGATGAGGACCTTGCAAGAGAGCTAGAGAGAGCTGAGGTTGACACTTCCATTGTAGAAAAGAAAAGGAAGATCCAATTTTTGAGGGCTTCTTCAGCTAATGCTCTTGGCCCATCTACTACTGAACCAGGTATGCCATCTATGACTACTGCTATTCCACTTAGTAATGCTACTAGTTCATTTCCTTCTTCATCTGCTAGGATAGGTGCAGATCCTAGGTAGCAGTCAGATGCACAAATAAATATAGATGCTAATGTTGATCCTAGGGTTAACACTAGTTTGAGCTTTCAAAGAACACCTAGAAGGCTATAGGCAAATAAGTTTTGATGGAATTCCTAGCTATCCAAATGCTTTTCCAAATGATATTAGAGATAAGGTACCTAAGTTTTCTGGTAATAATGCTATTAGTTGTGAAGAGCATCTTAGGTTATTTGTTGATATGCTTAATGATTATGAGGTAGAGCATGAGGATATAGTCATGAAACTATTTGTTCAATCTCTAATGGAGGATGCTAGAGATTGGTTTAAGAGGCTTCCTGATAGATGTATTGATACTTGGGACTTTTTTGAGAAATGTTTCAAAGAGTAGTATAGTGATAGGCCTAATGCTAGTTTCATGTTGAATGAATTCAACACCATAAGGAAAAATCAGAATGAGTTTCCAGCTGAATTCAACATGAGATTTTAGAAGGGTATGCATAAGTTGTTCCAAGTTATGTGGTTAGATGACAATGTTTGTCTAACTACATACTTCAATGCATTTGATGGGAAGATGGGATATTTATTGAGGGATAAAGAACCAAGAACTCTTAGGGATGCTTTTAGGATTACTGTCAATATTGAGAACAACATGAAAATATCAGGAAAATTGGGTGGAAAGAGAGATGACCCAAAGTTGTTTGGGGACAAGAAATATAAGAAAGAAAATGATAAGAATGTTGGATCTAGGAGGCAAGAAGAAGATAAATTGGATAAGGTGCTTAATTCATTGAAGGATTTGAAAGCACCTACAAATAGGAACATCAGTGCTCCTACCAATGAAAGGCCCTAAGTCAACAACAATTTCAATAAATAGAATAGACTACAGAACTACCCCTACAACACCCAATGGAAGGATGGAAAGACTATTATCCCTATTGCAAGAGGAAACAATGACAGAGGTGTCCCTAAACCTCTACATAAGGCTTCAATAGATGTCATGCAGAACATATCTTCATGTGTTGCATGCTAGTCCCCTCATTCTACTGAGCATTGTGTGGTTGCACAATCTATGGCTGCAAATCAAGATTGTGGAAATGAGGAGATAGAATAAGAAGAAGAACAAGATGATGTTGGATGCAACATGGTTTCTTCATATCTAGGATATGAAGATGATTTTTATTTTGATGAAGAGGAAGATGTAAATGTGAAGAGACATAATCAGGCCCTTTTTTTATCAAGAGGTTTTTTCTGATCGTGAATGCATTGATCAGAAAACATGTAACATGAATTCTTCTCCCAAGCCAGTAAATTTGAGAAGAACTTCTAGAGAAGAGACGGATAGGATTACTATAGAAATGATTGCCTAGGTGCAAACTAGAGGCATGGTGTCAAGGAATACAAATGAGAAAGTTGTAGGAATATTTATAAAGAGTACCAACTCTGGAGAACCTAATGAGAACAAATCAAAGTTTGATCACATGGTGAAATTCAAGAATGTAAAAGGTAAGCATTGTGAGCCTAAGGGAGTTGGAATTGGAAAGGTCTCTAGTGAGATTGAGAAGCTAGTTAACACAATGGCTAGGATTGAAAAAGTGAGGATGGTCAGTACACCTAATGTGTCAGATAAGCAAAAGGATGCTAAGGCAGTGCAGATTGAGATTCCTGCTTCTACCCCTGTTGACATATTATATGTATTGTCACAAATTACAATTAAGGTTCCGTTGTCAGAATTGTTGAGGATCCCTGAACATAAAGATAAAGTTGTTGCATGGGTTGGTAATACTCACAAAAATGATACTTCATGCAATGGATCTTAGGATAAAGCTTTGAAGGATGTTACTAATTAGAGAATTGTGTCTCAAATTCCTCCAATATATTTGGACAATTCTGTCAATGCCAGCCTTGAAAATATTGACCCATTCTTCTGAAGTGTTCTTGTGAATGGGATGAAGTTAAGAAATTGTATGATTGATAGTGGTGCCTCTAATACTATCATGCCTTTCAAAATCATGGAGAGGTTGGGTCTTAAAATTAATACAGTGTAGGGCAGGTGTTGTGCAATGGATCAGAGGGAGGTACTAGTTATTGGGACTATCAATGCAATGCAATATAGGTTGGCAGCATATCCAGAGAAAGAGCTAACAATGAGTGTTTTAGTGGTGGATATCCCTCCTCATTATGGGATGTTGCTAGCTAGAAGGTGGAGTGCTTCCATGGGTGGAAGTTTACAGTGTGATTTGTCCTATGCAACTTTCAAGATTGATGATCAGTTTGTCAAGATTGAACGAGAGCCAAGAGTATGCCACATGATTGAGAGAAGCATAGATAATGAAACTAAATGTTTTGTGGATACTGATGTTAATGCTTTTAGGGCAGAGATCCCTGTATTTGAAAATGAACATATTTTGTCACCTATCTCTGTTGAAGTAGGTGCTGATTTTGTGAACAGTAATTTGTGGGTAGTGTACTTTGATGGTACATATTGCAAAGATGGTGTAGGAGTAGGTATTTTACTTATTTCTCCTGATAGAAACACCTACAAGTTCTCTTTCACATTGAAATTCTTTTGTACCAACAATATAGTAGAATATGAGGCTTTTTTGTTAGGATTGAGGTTGGCACAAAAGCATGGTATTAAATGTCTAAATGTTATTGGTGATTCTGAGTTGGTGGTGTCCCAAGTCAGGTCAGTGTATGCTTCCAAGAATATAAGGTTGAAACAATATAGGAATGCAATTTGGGATTTGATTGAACATTTCGATGCCTTCAATATTGAGTGGAAGGATAGGAGTAACAACAAGGTGGCTAACTTGTTAGCCAATATTGCAATCAATCCCATTGATGTCACATTCTCTGGTATCTCTAAAGTTGAAATTCAGGCTAGGCCTAGTATACCAGATAATGTTGAGAATTGGCAAGTTTTTGATGATGATAATGATATTTTGAATTTTATGGATTGCAAGGATCAATATCATGGTCAAGAATTTGATTGTTTAGCCTTGGTTGAGTCAGTAGGAGAAAGGGAGGTTGTCTTAGGCAATGAGGTCATTCAGCTTAGAACTAACAAGGTGCCCAAGGGGCTTGTTTTGGAGACTTTCTTTGACAACCAAGATAGAGTTCAAAAGAATATCAAAGGAGAAGATCATGCTGATCTTGAGGAGATAAATCTTGGATCACATGAGGCACCTAAGAAAGTATACATTGGTAGAGATATATCTCAAAAGGTAAGGAGACCTTTGATTGAATTATTGAGGAAATTCAGGCATGTTTTTGCATGGTCATATGATGACCTAAATTTTTATAGAGAGGATTTATTTCAGCATGTTATTCCATTGAAAAAAGATGCTAAACCTTTTCGGCAAAAACAAAGGCCTATTAATCCTACTTTGGCACCCAAGATACAAGAAGAATTAATGAAGTTGAGAGATGCTAGCATTATCAAGCCTATAAGGCATTCTTCTTAGGTGTCAAACCTTGTTCCTCTAAGATAAAAGAATGGTGACATTAGGCTTTGTGTGGACTTCAGGAATTTGAACATCAGCTCATTGAAAGATAATTATTGTTTGCCCAATATGGAGGCTATGTTATAGAGAGTAACTAGATCAAAATTGATGTCAATGATGGATGGTTTCTCTAGCTACAATCAGGTCATTATCAAGGAATCAGAACAATTCAAGACAACCTTTACAACACCTTGGGGAACATATGTTTATGTGAGAATGCCTTTTGGTCTCACAAATGCTGGTGCTACTTTTTAGAGGGCAATGGATGTTGCCTTTTCAGATTTTATCAATATTTTCCTTGTTGTGTATCAGGATGATTTAACTACCTATTTGAAGAGGGAAGAGGACCATTGTGCTCATTTAGAAAAAATATTTGTGAGGGCCTTGGAATTTAGCATTTCTTTGAACCCAAGGAAATGTTCTTTTGGTGTCACAAAAGGTAAGTTGCTTGGCCACTTAGTTGGGAAGCAAGGAGTGAGAATTGACCCTAAGAGGGTAGCGACCATTGATAAAATTCAAAGACCAAAGAATGTTAAAGGGATTCAGTCCTCCTTTGGTCAGGTCAATTTTCTAAGGAGGTTTGTGACAAACTTTACAGAGGTTACTAGACCTATTTCCAAGATGTTGAAGAAGGGATTTGTAATCAATTGGGAGGGTGAGCCTGATGAGGCCTTCAGGAATATCAAGCAGGCTATCAAAGATGCACCAGTGCTTATGGCACTTGATTATAATGTCCCAATGCATATCTTTTCCTTTTCATCTTTTCATATTATTGTTGCAGTTTTGTTACAAAAGAATAAGGATGGTTTTGAGTAGCCTATTGCATTTTTTAGTAAATCTTTGCAGGCTACAGAATTAAAGTATGACATAAATGAGAAACAGGCTTATGCACTTGTGAAAGCAATCAAGGCTTTTAGGTGTTACTTGATGGGAGCAGTTGTGATTGCTTTTGTGCCAAGTGTGGTTGTGAAGGATATTTTCTCATAGCAAGAAGTGTCTGGAAGAAGGTGCAGATGGATCAATAGGATCTAGGAATTCAATGTTGAGATCCAGATCACTAAGTTAGTTAGAGGTCAAGGATTGGCAAAACTGATGGCTCAATCCAATCTAGATGCAAACCAGGTAAATCATTCTAAAATTGATTATACATGTGATATGGATGATTATATCTGGTATCAAGATATTATTTACTATTTGAGAAACATGAGGTGTCCAGAGAGTATGAATGATAATCAAAAGAGGACATTGAAGTTACAGGTCATCAAGTATGTAATTGTGAAATGTAAGTTGTATAGAAAAAATTTGGATTGCAAACTGTTGAAATGTGTAGATGAGAATCAAGCTAATGTATTATTGAAGGAGATGCATGTGGGAGTTTGTGGTGCACATTATATGGGTAAAACAACTACTCATAAGATCTTGAGAGTAGGGTTTTGGTGGCCCACAATCTTCAAGGATGGAGAACAATTGGTAAGGAGATGTGATGCTTGTTAAAGGTTCTCTAGTAAGCTTAAGTTTTCAGGTAATGTACCATTAAAGCCAGTAGAAGTTCAAGCTTCTTTCCAACAATGGGGAATTGATTTCATAGGGGAGGTACCAAACAAGTCAAGTGGAGGACATTCATGGATCTTAGTTGCCACTAATTACTTTACAAAGTGGGTAGAAGCTATACCTACAAGGAATGCAACTAGTAGGGTGGTAATTGACTTTCTGATGAATAATATTATTACAAGGTTTGGGTGCCCTAAGAGGATAGTGAGTGATAATGCTATGTGCTTCAGGTCTACCAAATATAAGGACTTTTGCAAAGGTTTGGGAATTCAGATTTCTAATTCCTCACCTTATCATCCATGAGGAAATGGTCAGGCAGAATCTACTAATAAGAGTCTGATTAAGATCTTGAAGAGAATCCTTGAGAAAAATAAGAGGGCATGGAATTCAAAGCTGCCATTAGCTTTATGGGTTGATAGGGTAACTATGAAGAGGGCAATTGGTTGTGCACCATTTGACTTAGTATACGAAATTCATGCTAGAATGCCTTAGAATAACTTATTGGAGATGTACAAGTTTGTGTAGTTAAATGATGATGACATTGATGATGAAATGTAGTTGAGAATTGAGGACCTCATTAGGTTGGATGAAAATAGAAGAGAATTAGTTGCAAGGAATGCCAAATTGTAGTTGCATGTTAAGAATTTATATTATAAAGGGAAGCATGGTAAATTTTATCCCATCTAGTTAGGGCCATATCTGATTCATGAGAAGTGGGGCCAAGATTCTTACATCATCAAGGATTTTAATGGTGATATTCAAGAGTTGCCAGTTCATGGACAATTCTTGAAGTAGTACTTCATTTCAAGTACTCTGTGTTCCATGAACAGTAGTTAGGGTTGTATATTTTGTAGATCTCTGTATATAGGTTGCTTGCCCCTACCCTATTTTTCCCTGGTCTTTCAGTCTTTTGGTTTGGTTTCTTGTCTTGCCCTGCTTGTTCCTTGTTGTTTGCAATTTTATCCAGAGGGTGGTGTTGGTACTCAAAATGCAGTTTTGAGGTACCATGTTGAATTCTTGATTAGTGCTCATTTTTGGCCTTGTATTGGATGCTAGTATGGGTGTATTTGGGGTCAAATCTTGAGGTCTATATTTTCATTGCTTTGGATTCATCCTATTCAGTTGTTTTGAGTTCTTAGATGGCATTTTCAAATGGGTTGGCGTCGTTTCATTTCTAGGAGGTCGTGAATGCAGAAATTGCTAAGTGTGAAGGTCATTGGGAAGGGGTACTTTGTCAGCTTGTAACATACACCCTGGAGAGCGTCATGAAAATCTAAGCCTAGTGTCTTGTTGTACACATTTCATACTCTTTATGTGTTAGGTTTTAGGCCTCTGTGATAAGATTCAACCTCATTTATTCATCCCCTTCCGGAGGTGTTTCCTTATTTTTGCACTTGTGCACTTGTTCAATTTTTCTCGAAGGCCCTATTTGTGGAGCTGTATCTTTTTCCCTATGATTGATCATTGCACGCCAGTTGTGGCATCATACTATAGACATGGGAGTGAGTCATCTTGCTAATTTTTATCCCCCTATGCACCTGTTTGACCTATTTGCCAGTGCCATTCCATTTGCAATTTATTAGAATTCTCTGTGTGCTTTGTTCAGAGTTCTAAGTAGCCTACTTTGTGTTATCCCAGTTTGTGCCCTATGCAAGGTCTGGCATAATTGAATGTTGTTCTATATTTTAGACCTAGAAGACTAAGTGCTTGGTGATTTTCAAGTCCCTGCCAATCCGTTTGACCACTTTCCTAGGCCAATTCCAAAACCAGTTTTGCACTTTTTCACTGTTATAATCCTGAAAATTTCTAACTGGTTGAATTTGGCATTTTATTGTGATTGGCATTTAGACTTTCTGAGGAAGCTAGTTATGGATTCATATTCCTTGTATGAAGGTGTTTTAGTGTCCAAGATGCCAGGTCTCGAAAGTTTCATTTGGTCAGTTTTAGAAGCCAATTCTGGCAGCCAGTCGGTGTTGATGATCAGTTTTGTCAAAATGTAAAAAGTGAATTATGTGATTGAATCTTTGACACGCCATATTTCTACTTCAAGTGGTTGATTGCATCTCGGTCTTAGAAAGGAAGGTGTGCATCAAGAGTGATGCCTCGTGCTTAATGTCTTCAAGAGATTATGTGTATACTTAACATGGACAAAATGAAAGGCGACCAAGGATGCCAGTGTCATTGCCTATTTGAATGTAGTGAAAGTCATCAAGGAATTGACTATTGTTGCCAATGCATATTGGTTTGATAAGAAGGACATGAGTGTTTCTTATATCTTCTTTCAATGGTTTCAAAAGGCCAATGAAATGGAACCCAAATGAGCATTGAAGGAAAATGACCATGATTGAGAGGTTTCCAGCCTTAATATGAATATATAAATGTCAACATGTTTAATAAGTTTGCATATATTTTGAGGGTTGTGATCATTACACACCACACCAAACAATAGAAGGGGCTGTCAGCATGAGTGTTTAAAAGAGATGCAAGGCTTCGCTGGGCATATCTGGCCAACGAAAATGATTGCAGACTGAAGGCAATCAAAATGTGGTGCATGACAGTGAAGGAAAGATGTGCATAGAACAAATTGAAAGAGGAGTTTTAAATGTAACATGGATGCTGTGTATTAAATGGAAATAGTCTTTTTGAGAAAGCAAAGAAGAAATAGCCCACACAATGGATTTTGAAAACGCGGATTTGCAAAAATGGACAAACACAGTCATATTGCGGGGGGCATAACTTTTTATTGGACTGTTGGATTTGGCAAATTTTTGGATATGTTGTCGCAAACCTAGTTCTCCAGATTCTCACTAGAGTGATTTTTCAAATTCTTCTTGGGTCACAAGTTACAGTCACCTGAGTGCGACACTGTCAAAACTGCCCATTAAAACTTCAAGACCAATTATCCCACATTGGCTGGGTGAAGGATTATTTTTGTGTTTATATACAACAGCACTCCAATGCATTGTAAACAAAGAAACAAGAGACTCTTACTGGGCCCCTTGGTTGGAGGATTTGGTGTGGCGGTGGGCCCCATTATTTTGAGACAAAGTGCAAAGAAAGTTTAAAAACTCTCAACAATTTAACCCCACACTCATCCGGAATGGGGAAATTGTAATGAATATATGCAAGTCCACTCACATGATGAAATAAGTTGAAGTTCTAGAGGCTATGCATGCCACCCTTTGTAAGTGCCTTGGTTTCCCTGACAGGTGAGCCCGACTTGTAGGTAAGGTTATTTTTGACTAAGTGTGCGACCGCAAGAAATGTGACCTCGAGATACGTGATCATCCGACGATGGTTGCATGATCACAAGGGCCAAATTTGGCCCATGCGATCATGCGCCTAGCCGACATGTGGTAGCTCAATGAGGTGGTGGTCAGTTGAGTGACATGGCAGTGTGATGCAGAGTGGATAGAGGTGGCACCTGCTGGACAATGCGGCCAATCTGAGCATGCCACGTGTCACATGGGTCAGGGCAGGGGCAATCCAAAATAATAATAATAATAATAATATTTGATTTTTCCTTCCCGTGCAAATTCAAACTTAAAAAAATCAAAGTAAAAAATGTATTTTAATATAGTTTTGACTATATTAAAAATTCGAATATCAAAAATTGCAGAGCTAGGAGACTGTTTTAATAGCTGGAGGCTTCATTTTTAGGCCAAATATGGAGTATAATATACCGTCAGAAAGGGTTCGACACGAGGATTCCGATTTTGGAATCAGATTTTTCACAAGTTGCCATTTGCTTGTGTTATTTGCAATTTAAGTTTCAGGGGGGCCAGGAAGATATTTTGGAGATATTTGATTTGTTATGTCCGATGACTCATAGTTTTTCAAGGGTATAGAGCAGATCAGGTTTGTTGTTCCAGACTTCATGACTCATTCAGTGAGTAGTTCAGAGTTTGACAAGTGTCAGTTGGTGATGCTTTCTGGTGTTTTCCCCCTTCTCTTCTTAGTCTCGATTCTTTTCAATGGGAGGGGTTCCAATCTTTTTGCATGAGCAGGACTCTGCAAGTTTGAGTTCCATGAATGCAAGTTCTGAGTTTCATTTCAGAGTTCTCATTTTGAGTTTGTTGTGATTTGAATGGATAGATATAGGTGATTCAATGAAAGACAGTGGAAATCCTTTCTTGTATTTGTCTGATGTCTCTTTGTGTCCTTGTCAAATTGTTGTATATTGATTTGTAAGGCATCTCTGTATACCTATTTACAAGGTAAATGGTGCAATGACTTTCAAGTTTCTTTCAAGGAAAGTGTAATATCTTGAAGATTGTTGTTGATAATATGATGTTTCATAAGGATCTGATGTCTAGATAGGGGGAAGAGAGAATGGTGTACAAGGTGCATTGTTTGATTTTCAGTTGTATAAGATTTGAAGTTTCCTGTTGATGTGCATCTCATGACTCCATGCCCAGGATTAGGCACTGGTTTAAACTAGGTTTGTAATCAAAATCTTTTCCAATCACTTTTCCCTTTCATGTTTAAGAGCACAAATGTTTGTCGATTGCATTGAATAGTGCAAGTGCTTTTGGTGATTCCTTGTAGAAGTGAATCAGATAGGTTAACCTACCTGAGTTTTAAGCTCAAAGAGAAGAAGGGTGAATACCCTTGTCACTTTTGCCATTTTTCTGCAATGATTGTTTGCTTTTGTTAATATCATGGATTGGCTTTCTAAGCTCTGCATCAGTTGTAGCAAAAGACATTAGTGAATCATTGTGAGAACCCCTAATCCACTATAGGATTTCATTGTGAAGTAGTGAGTCTAAAGATAGGTACACCCACCTAGGTCTGTGGTGACCGAAGTAGAAGAAGGACTTGGTCCTTATCAGTTAGCCTTTTCCCTGTAAGAATCGAAAATTGGGAACCTGAGAGTCAAGCTTAATAGCTAAATTGGCCATTCTACATGAAAAAGAGCTAACAAAATGGTGACTCTGCTGGGGAGTATAACGTGAATATTCAATAGATTTGTGTAATACTGTCTATTGTACTTGTTACAGACCAGTTTATGAAATTTAATCCCATACATGTTGTGGGTGGCGGCTCTATTTGTAATTGGAGAATCCTAGTTGTGTTGTGCCAGTGTAATTTTTGATTATCAGTTGTTATTTGATGTTTAAGATTAGCAAGTTTAAGATGTTTGTTTCCTTGCTTGGCTAAATCAATATTTGAATCTGGTTTTATCAAAGAGAGTCAGAAAAAGAATCTAAAATTTGTTCAGATCTCTGTGTATGAATAGCCTAGAAGTATTTATATTTGCAGCAATTTGAAAAGGGATTATGTGACTTTGCTGGATGGAGTGATTCTCCAGAATTAAAAAAGAAGAAGCTACAAATCTTATCCAGGTAATCCCAAGTTTTTATATGATAATAAAAGTCCCTTGATAGGTGAGCAAAGTGCTAAGAAAAGGGAAATTAGTTTCAAAGTTTGTCATACATTCTGGTTGAAATTTTGGTTTCAAGAAATCAAGAGTATGCTATGCTATAGTTTTGTGAAGATAATGGTTGTATAAAATCATATAGAAATATTTGTGACAGAATATGACGTGTTGATCACATAAATGGTTAAAATAGAAATTTTAGCATTCATGGAGCAAGATCTATTTTCTAGATTTGAAGTTTATGAGCAACATCTTGGAAATGATAATGTAGAAAAGGATACTGCATCGAGTTGGAAAAGAGTCCAAGAGGAAGCCCTATTGATTTTGAGAAAAAGGGTAGGAGAAAGAAACAATGAGTCAGCATTTTCATTTTATCAAAGGTTTTCTAGTATAGTTGATAAGCTTGTAATGGATATTGATTTCCCAGAATTAGAGTGGGTATAATTATTTGTAGAGCTTTGTGTGCTGGAATCCTGCGATTTGTCAGCTTCTTGTATAGAAGAAACAACTAAATGTGTTAGGAGATGGATAGATGAAATTGAAAATGCTGAATCTAAAGTTAGTTGTGTTGATGCTAAGTCTACTTGTGCTAGTAGTGTTGAATATAATGCCGACAATGAAGTCGATGAACAACAAGATAATGAGCAAGAATTTGTAACTGGAAATGATTCCTTTGAGTTTTTAGAGTTCCCGTATTCTCAGCTTGTAGATGATGACTTCTTTTTTCAGCTTGAAAATGACTCATGTGAACAACAAGAGTTTGAGTATGATGCAGATGAAAGTGATACTGAGTCTTTTGCACAAAATGAGATAAATCAAGAAGTCTTGTCTCTTGTTTCCAACAAGGAAGATGTATTCAGCATTGAGCAGGAGATCAAAGAAAATGGACAAGAGGTTCAATGCCTTCTCAATAGTGAGAAGATTTCACAACTACTAGATGCTGATTTTCAGAGGTATGCACACACATTTGATTCTAGAGTCTCATGCCCGACAGACATATGTTTTGATAAAGAGGGTATTAATCAGGGCATCAAATGTGAGAGATATGATGAATTCCTTTCCCCTATTTTTGAAGTTCATGACATGCAGATTAAGAGTACATATGATTATGATGGATTTGCTACTATCATGTATGATGAGTATGAAGATGTATGTGCTACTGTAGATTCAGATTCTCATGAGTCTAATGCCATTAATCCTCACATATGCCATGATGTTGAAGGAAAAGATGAATCTGAATGTGGATTCTCAGATTTATAGGTAAATGATGAACCATTATTTGACAACGCCTTCCCATGTTTACAAGATGCTGATAGGAGTTATGATCAGCAAGATTTATCTAATTTATTGCAATCTGATTTTTGTTTAGAGACATTTTTTTTAGTTTGCAAACTGATGTAAAAGAAGCCTATCATGTGGTGCAAACTAGTGTTCAGAATGTGGATGTTTCGAACCATAATGTTGAGTTGGAATGCTTCACTTTTCAGCATGGTAGTGACAATGAAGAGTGCGATGGTTTAATGTCACACAGTGATCAATACTCATGGCATCCTGATAGCTTTCCTGTACCAGATAATGGTGAGTTTGCTGACCATGTTTTGTGTGCTGAACTGATGAAGAATGTGAGTATTGTTAATCAAGAAGATGTGAATGATACTTACAGCTTGCCTGAGTGGGATGGAAATGAAAATCTTGTATTTGACCGGGGTAAGCATTGATTTCAGTTGAAAGTTTTGTAAATACTTGTACAATTACTTTTCTTTCAGCAGTAGTGTAGTTTGCTTTGGAATAAGGAACTAGTTTTGAGGAGCTTGTTGGACCTGGTTTAGTAAGTTTTTGAGAAGTTGGAGGAATAAAAAGAAATGAAGTTGTATTTGGGGTGGTCTACTCTTCCAGAAGATTCTGGTATTCTTTTGCTAATCTTACGCTCAGCCATCCCCAGAGAGAGCCAATGTTGGTACTCAAAATGCAGTTTTGAGGTACCATGTTGAATTCTTGATTAGTGCTCATTTTTGGCCTTGTATTGGATGCTAGTATGGGTGTATTTGGGGTCAAATCTTGAGGTCTATATTTTCATTTCTTTGCATTCATCCTATCAAGTTGTTTTGAGTTCTTAGATGGCATTTTCAAATGGGTTGGCGTCGTTTCATTTCTAGGAGGTTATGAATGCAGAAATTGCTAAGTGTGAAGGTCATTGGGAAGGGGTACTTTGTCAGCTTGTAACATGCACCCTGGAGAGCGTCATGAAAATATAAGCCTAGTGTCTTGTTGTACACATTTCATACTCTTTATGTGTTAGGTTTTAGGCCTTTGTGATAAGATTTGACCTCATTTATTCATCCCCTTCCGAAGGTGTTTCCTTATTTTTGCACTTGTGCACTTGTTCAATTTTTCTCGAAGGCCCTATTTGTGGAGCTGTATCTTTTTCCCTATGATTGATCATTGCACACCAATTTTGGCATCATACTATAGACATGGGAGTGAGTCATCTTGCTAATTTTTATCCCCCCATGCACCCGTTTGACCTATTTGCCAATGCCATTCCATTTGCAATTTATTAGAATTCTCTGTGTGCTTTGTTCAGAGTTCTAAGTAGCCTACTTTGTGTTATCCCATTTTGTGCCCTATGCAAGGTCTGGCATAATTGAATTTTTTTCTATATTGTAGACCTAGAAGACTAAGTGCTTGGTGATTTTCAAGTCCCTGCCAATCCGTTTGACCACTTTCCTAGGCCAATTCCAAAACCAGTTTTGCACTCTTTCACTGTTATAATACTGAAAATTTCTAACTGGTTGAATTTGGCATTTTCTTGTGATCGACATTTAGACTTTCTGAGGAAGCTAGTTATGGATTCATATTCCTTGTATGAAGGTCTTTTAGTGTCCAGGATGCTAGGTCTCGAAAGTTTCATTTGGTCAGTTTTAGAAGCCAATTCCGGGAGCCAGTCGGTGTTGATGATCAGTTTTGCCAAAATGTAAAAAGTGAATTATGTGATTGAATCTTTGACACACCATGTTTCTACTTCAAGTGGTTGACTGCATCTCGGTCTTACAGAGGAAGCTGTGCATCAAGAGTGATGCCTTGTGCTTAATGTCTTCAAGAGATTGTGCGTATATTTAACATGGACAAAATGAAAGGCGACCAAGGATGCCAGTGTCATTGCCTGTTTGAATGTAATGAAAGTCATCAAGGAATTGACTATTGTTGCCAATGCATATTGGTTTGATAAGAAGGACATGAGTGTTTCTTATATCTTCTTTCAATGGTTTCAAAAGGCCAATGAAATGGAACCCAAATGAGCATTGAAGGAAAATGACCATGATTGAGAGGTTGCCAGCCTTAATATGAATATATAAATGTCAGCATGTTTAATAAGTGTGCATATATTTTGAGGGTTGTGATCATTACACACCACACCAAACAATAGAAGGGGCTATCAGCGTGAGTGTTTAAAAGAGATGCAAGGCTTGGCTGGGCATATCTGGCCAACGAAAGTGATTGCAGACTGAAGGCAATCAAAATGTGGTGCATGACAGTGAAGGAAAGATGTGCATAGAACAAATTGAAAGAGGAGTTTTAAATGTAACATGGATGCTGTGTATTAAATGGAAATAGTCTTTTTGAGAAAGCAAAGAAGAAATAGCCCACACAATGGATTTTGAAAACATGGATTTACAAAAAAGGAAAAACACAGTCATATTGTGAGGGGCATAACTTTTTATTGGACCGTTGGATTTGGCCAATTTTTGGATATGTTGTCGCAAACCTAGTTCTCCAGATTCTCACAAAAGAGATTTTTTAAATTCTTCTTGGGTCACGAGTTACAGTCACCTGAGTGCGACACTGTCAAAAGTGCCCATTAAAACTTCAAGACCAATTATCCCACATTGGCTGGGTGAAGGATTATTTTTGTGTTTATATACAACAGCACTCCAATGCATTGTAAACAAAGAAACAAGAGGCTCTTGTTGGGCCCCTTGGTTGGAGGATTTGGTGCGGCGGTGGGCACCATTATTTTGAGACAAAGTGCAAAGAAAGTTTAAAAACTCTCAACAATTTAATCCCACATTCATCCGGAATAGGGAAATTGTAATGAATATATGCAAGTCCACTCACATGATGAAATAAGTTGAAGTTCTAGAGGCTATGCATGCCACCCTTTGTAAGTGCCTTGGTTTCTATGACAGGCGGGCCCGACTTGTAGGAAAGGTTATTTTTTACTAAGTGTGCGACCGCAGGAAATGTGACCTCGAGATACGCGATCAGCCGACGATGGTCGCATGATCGCAAGGGCCAAATTTGGCCCATGCGATCATGCATGTGGCCAACATGTGGCAGCTCAATGAGGTGGCGGTCAGTTCAGTGACATGGCAGTGTGATGCAGAGTGGATAGAGGTGGCACCTGCTAGACAATGCGGCCAATCTGAGCATGCCACGTGTCACATGGGTCAGGGCAGGGGCAATCCAAAATAATAATAATAATAATAATTTATTTTTCCTTCCCGTGCAAATTCAAACTTAAAAAAATAAAAGTTATAAATGTATTTTAATATAGTTTTGACTATATTAAAAATTCGAATATCAAAAATTGTAGAGCTAGGAGACTGTTTTAATAGTTGGAGGCTTCATTTTCAGGCCAAATATGGAGTATAATATACCGTCGGAAAGGTCTCAATGCGAGGATTTCAATTTTGGAATCAAATTTTTCACAGGTGGCTATTTGCTTGTGTTATTTGCACTTTAAGTTTTAGGGGGGCTAGGAAGATATTTAGGAGATATTTGATTTGTTATGTCTGATGACTCATAGTTTTTCAAGGGTATAGAGCAGATCAGGTTTGCTGGTCTAGACTTCATGACTCATTCAGTGAGTAGTTCAGAGTTTGACAAGTGTCAGTTGGTTATGCTTTCTGGTGTTTTCCCCCTTCTCTTGTTAGTCTCGATTATTTTCAATGGGAGGGGTTCCAATCTTTTTGCATGAGCAGGACTCTGCAAGTTTGAGTTCCATGAATGCAAGTTCTGAGTTTCATTTCAGAGTTCTCATTTTGAGTTTGTTGTGATTTGAATGGATAGATATAGGTGATTCAATGAAAGACAGTGGAAATCCTTTCCTGTATTTGTCTAATGTCTCTTTGTGTCCTTGTCAAATTGTTGTATATTGATTTGTAAGGCATCTCTGTATACCTATTTACAAGGTAAATGGTGCAATGAATTTCAAGTTTCTTTCAAGGAAAGTGTAATATCTTGAAGATTGTTGTTGATAATATGATGTTTCATAAGGATCTGATGTCTAGATAGGGGGAAGAGAGAATGGTGTACAAGGTGCATTGTTTGATTTTCAGTTGTATAAGATTTGAAGTTTCCTGTTGATGTGCATCTCATGACTCCATGCCCAGGATTAGGCACTGGTTTAAACTAGGTTTGTAATCAAAATCTTTTCCAATCACTTTTCCCTTTCATGTTTAAGAGCATAAATGTTTGTCGATTGCATTGAATAGTGCAAGTGCTTTTGGTGATTCCTTGTAGAAGTGAATCAGATAGGTTAACCTGCCTGAGTTTTAAGCTCAAAGAGAAGAAGGGTGAATACCCTTGTCACTTTTGCCATTTTTTTGCAATGATTGTTTGCTTTTGTTAATATCATGGATTGGCTTTCTAAGCTCTGCATCAATTGCAGCAAAAGACATTAGTGAATCATTGTGAGAACCCCTAATCCACTATGAGATTTCATTGTGAAGTAGTGAGTCTAAAGATAGGTACACCCGCCTGGGTCTGTGGAGACCAAAGTAGAAGGACTTGGTCCTTATCAATTAGCCTTTTCCTTGTAAGAATCTAGAATTGGGAACTTGAGAGTGAAGATTAATAGCTAAATTGGCCATTCTACATGAAAAAGAGCTAACAGGTGGTCTACTTCTTCCCAGAGATGTGAGGTCCTCATTGTATCTGCAGGAGATACATGTCCCCAACTAGAGCCACTGTGATGCCATTTTTCTGTCATAGCAAAAATCTTGTGAAAATGGCCTCTTCCTTAAAAACATTTTTGTAAAGTGTCCTGCCCTATGTTCTTCATTTGGTCACCTTTCTCTAGCCCAGATTGCACGTGCTAAATCAAAAAATCCAAAAAGTTATTCAAATTCTAAGGTCTGCAGGAAAATAATTTCAAAATCTGCCAGTGTCAAAAACCCACAATATTTTTGAAAATCCATGATGTTTCGGTCTGTGTGAAAACCCTTATTGTTTTCAACCTTTTGCCTTCCAGCTTTTGTGCACTTTTCTTTTCATGCCAAAAACTTTGTGTGTTTTTTACGCCGGTCTTAACTATGCAGGTGCGATGGAAGGTGGGCCCGGGTCTTCAAAGGGTTTCAAATGATTGGTTGTCACATGATCACATGTTAAGAATTGATAACATGTGACCATGTGACTGGTTGGCACATGTCCCAGTAGGCTCGTCAGCTAGGGTCTGACAGATGTTTAATGAGTGACAAAGATTGGTGGTTGTTGCTATACTGCGAGCAAAAGATGCAAGGCTTTTAATCTCCGTGCTTTAATGAGAGTCGTTGATGCGGTGTGAAGGCCGTTGGATTTTCTTGTATGGGCATGTAGTGGGAACTATTTTCTCTGTGGCACTGATGTGTCATTTTTCTATTAGTTTCCTACGATGAGTTGGATTTCATGTCAGAAGGGCCCGGTATCAAAGATTTAAGATCTACAGTCAGTGTGTGATCACAAGGAGTATTCTTTCCCCTTGCAATCATGTGACAACCATCTGATCTTGCAGTGTTTAAAAGGGTTGACAGGTGGTGGGTCCTATGTCAGGTGACTCGGTGGTTGCAGTGAATGGCATGATGACATGTGGCATCAAGCGGGCCCAGGTGGGGTCTGAGGTTTGGTGAAGTGGATAAAGATCTAGCGGTGCTGACAAAATTCAATGTGTTCACATGTTCATGCAATAAAAAGGTGATTCCCTAGTTTGATTGGTGATTTGGCGAGTGGTAGTCGAGAAGTCACTAAATTATTTAGCGAAGGAGAGAAGTGTTCCGCTAATTAGCAAAAGTTCTTTGTCACCAATTCGCTAAGTTTGACTGGGACCACTTTTAAGGAAATTCATAAGCCCGCGGAGGGAGATTGATCAGACGGGTGCATTTTAAAGTTCGTAAAATTTTAATTTTTGGCTGTCGTTTCTCTGCAGGCACCAAAGAAATAACCGTTGAGATTCAAACTTGAATTTTTGGGTGTTTCTAGTGACAGAGGGTACCATTTTTATGGAATTCAATGCAGAAACAACCCTGTTTGGTTAGAAGCAATTGGTTTTCCATTTGCAGTGTGGTCCAAGATTTCTAGTGCTCATTAGAGTGTGTACATTGTAGTTGTGGCTCAAGCCATGTTGCAGGGTGTCCTTTTGAGCCTAGTTTTGTGATCCTTTGTACTTGTAGAGAAGACTTTCATAATTAAGGATCAGTCTAGGATTTCCTCTTTCCTAGATTGGATGTGTTTCCCACCCCTGAATTAAATTCATGATTGTTTCTAGCAGGTTGGGTGGTTGAAACCTTAACCCTAGTCATTCGTAGCTTGTTGCAAATTTCCAAGATGACTAGGGGGTATATGTTGCAGACTTTTTGAGGTTTTAGGGGTTCCAATTCTTTTGGTTTTGGTCCCAAATTGTTGATAGTGAAAATTTGAACAAGGAGAGCCTGGATTTAGGGTTTGTTTCCTTTGTGCATTTTGTCATTTGGTAATGAATTGATTCTACAAGTCTTAGTGAGAATATTTTGGATTCCAATCTCATATTGGTGTATGTCTTTTAGTTTTTCTCTTGAGCTCATATATGTTGATTGCACAAAGTGGGTAAGCATATGGTAAAAAAAGAGTATTTTGGGGTTATCTTTGAGTTCCTAACAAAGTTAGGATTAAAGTCTTTAAGGTAAGTTCAATGAGTTAATGGCAAGATAAGGATTTGATGTCTTGATATGTGAGTGAGGGGAGTAATAGGAAAAGCACTTACTCTAAGTCTATATATGTTTGAGTTAAGGTTTTATGGTGATATAGGTTGTTAAGTGACCCTCTACCTTGGGATAAGGCACTGATCCATTCTCTGGAAGTAGTCCACCACCAGCAATCACACACACACAATTAAATGATAAACCTTTCAATCAGATAGTAAAGGGTATAGTTATATATTATTTAGAGACTCCTTTGAGGAAGTGAGTCAAGGGTACACCTGCCTGAGCATTGAGGCTCAAAGTGTAGGAGGATCTCTTTGATCCTTTTTAATTGGCCCTCTTCCTTTTAGACTTTGGAGTGGTGATAGAGTCAAAGTTTCCTTATATTTATCCATCAAAGTATAATCTACAAGTTTTGAAGATCAAAGGGAAAAACCAACACATTGTCAATTCTTTCTCTGGATATGCTACCAGTCTATATGGCATTGCATTGATAGTCCCAATAACTGGTACCTCCCTTTGATCCATTGCACAACATCTACCTTTCACTATATCAAATTTAAGGGCCAACTTCTCCATGATTTTAAAAGGCATAATAGTATTAGAGGCACCACTATCAATCATACAATTCCTCAACATCATTCCATTCACAAGAACACTTAAAAAGAATGGATCAATATTTTCAAGGCTGGCATTGATAGAACTATCCAAATATATTGGAGGAATCTGAGACACAATTCCCTGAGCAGTAACACCTTTCAAAGTTTTATCCTGAGATCAATTGCATGCAACATCAGTGTTGTGAACATTATCTACCCATGCAATAGCTCTATCTTTATGTTCAGGGATCCTCAACAATTCTAACAATGGAACCTTAACTATAATTTGGGACAATATAGATAACATATCAATAGGAGCAGAAGAAGGAATCTCAATCTACACTGCCTTATTATCCTTTTTCTTATCTGATACATTAGGTGTATTGGCCACCCTCATTTTTTCAATCTTAGCCATTGTGTTAACTAGCTTCTCAATCTCACTAGAAATCTTTTCAATTCCAACTCCCTTAGGCTCACAATTCTTACCTTTTACATTCTTGAATTTCACCATGTGATCACCTTTTGATTTGTTCTCATTAGTCTCTTCGGAGTCGGTACTCTTTATAAACATTCCTGCAGCTTTCTCATTTGTATTCTTTTCCACCATGCCTCTAGTTTGCACTTGGGCAATCATTTCTGTAGTAATCCTATCCATCTCTTCTCTAGAAGGTATTCTTAAATTTACTGGCTCAGAAGAAAAGTTCATGTTACATGTCTTCCTATCAATGTCTTCACTATCAGAAAAAACTTGTTGATGAAAAAGGGCCTGATTATGTCTCCTCACATTTACATCTCTCTCTTCATCAAAATTAGAATCATCTTCATATCCTTGATATGAAGAAGCCATGTTGCATCCAACATCATCTTCATCTTCTTCTTGATCTTCTTCCTGATCTATCTCCTCATTGCCAAAATCCTGATTTGCAGCCATAGAATGTGCAACCACACAATGCTCTGCAGAATGAGGGGACTGGCATGCAATACACCAAGGTATGTCCTCCATGAAATTTATTGAAGCCTTTTGTAGAGGGTCAGGGACACCTCTATCATAGTTATTTCTCACAGCAAGGACAATAGGCTTGTCATCCTTCCATTGGGTGTTGTAGGGGTAGTTCTGCAATCTATTCTGCTTATTGAAATTGTTGTTGAACTAAGGCCTTTCATTGGTAGGAACAATGATGTTCCTATTTGCAGGTGTCTTCAAATCCTTCAATGCATTGAGCACCTTATCCAATTTATCTTCTTATTGCCTCCTAGCTCCAACATTCTTACCATTTTCCTTTTTCTATTTCTTATTCCCAAACAACTTAGCGTCATCTCTCTGCCCACCCAATTTCCCTGATATTTTCATATTATTCTCAGTGTTGATAGCATTACTAAAAGCATCCCTAAGAGTTCTTGGTTCCTTGTCCCTCAACAAATATCCCATCTTTCCATCAAATGCATTGAAGTATGTGGTTAGACAAACATTGTCATCTAACCCCATAACTTAGAACAACTTATGCATACCCTTCTGAAATCTCATGTTGAATTCAACTGCAGTCTCATTCTGATTTTTCCTTATGGTATTGAATTCATTCAAAATGAAACCAGCCTTAGGCGTATCACCATAATGCTCTTTAAAACATCTCTCAAAAGAGTCCCAAATATCAATACATTTATCAGGAAGTCTCTTAAACCAATCTCTAGCATCCTCCATTAGAGATTGAACAAATAATTTCATGACTACATCCTCATGCTCTACCTCATAATCATTAAGCATATCAACAAATAACATAAGATGCTCCTCACAACTAATAGCATTATTATTGGTAAACTTAGGTACCTTATCCCTTATATCACTTGGAAAAGCATTTGGGTAACCAGGAATTCCATCAAAACTAATTTTCCTATAGCCTTCTAATTGCATAGGTCTTCTTTGAAAACTTGAACTAGTGTTAACCCTAGGATCAACATTAGCATTTACATTTCTATCTACTTGTGCATTTGACTGCTACCTAGGATCAGCACCTATCCTAGCAGATGAAGAAGGAATTAAACTATTAGCTTTACTAAGTGGAATAGTAGTAGTCATAGATGGCATACCTAGTTTAGTAGCAGATGGACCAAGAGCATTAGTTGATGAAGCTTTCAAGAACTAGATCTTTCTTCTCTTTTCTACAATGGAAGCTTCAATTTTAGCCTTCTCTAATTCTCTTGCAACGTCCTCATCTTCTTCTCTTCTTCTTTCTATCTCTATGTCTTTATTTGAATTGGGTGGTGGGACCCCCGGTATTGTCACTGGTTTTCTTGTTTGATGTCCCACCATCTTCTGCTTTCCTCTCTCACTGGTGGCAACAATAGGCCTAGTGATCTCATGCCCATCTTTAGCTTTAGGAAAAGGAACATAACTTTGCACTTGTCTAACCATAGGGCCCTCCTTATCAAATTCATGATCTTGTAGTAAGAGCTCTTGCTCACTCCTCAAAGCCTCAAGATCACCAAAGACATCATGTTGCAAAGTCCTAGGAGCAGAAGCAAGCATCTTGTTTCTCTCCTTCATTTCATTAATTTTTCTAAGGAGAGACTATCTTTCTATTAGAGCATTCACTTTATCAGCCTCTCTCTCCTCTTGTAACCTCTTATGTATGGCATCCTACTCTGCCAACTATAACTTTAATGTATTTAAATCATCAGGATCTACCATAATGTCATTAGAACCTGATGACACATCCATATCAGAAAGATTTTGATATGGGAAGTGCACTTGCCTAGGTCTCATGGGTTCTCTTCTGAAATTATTTTCATCAAGATCTAAATCAATCTCCAAACCCATCTCTCTAGCTTATTCATCTTGACTTGCAGGTAGTGGACCCTTGTCCTGAAATATAGCCTCTAGGGTATCATAGAATTTATCCTCAGAGCGACCACCATCTGATCTAGAAACTCTGTCCTATGAACCTTCCTCACTTGAGGAAACATGTGGTGCTCTACCTCTAGTACTTCTTTATTCTCTAATGGGAGAACTAGTAGACTCATCATTCCTTCTATTTCCAACTCTTCTTCTCCTATCTAGGCAATTTCTCTAGAGTGACCTCTGGATTCTTTCTAAGAAAGGACCTAGTATTCCTCCTTTTATCCATGATTTATAGTTTATAGCACTGGTATTAACCTTTTGAGTCACCATCCTCCTAGATGGGAAATTCTTTTAACTGAATACAATAGTAAAACAAGAGTGAACTTACAAACTTTATATCTATCTAGTCAACAAAAGATTTTGACTTTACAATGTGGCCCAACCAGAGATCCTAATAGATATATTTCTTCATTGTTGTTCTCCCCAATAGATTCGCCATTTTGTTGGGGGTTCCCTTTGATATTCACTTGTAGATTTATACTTTGATGTATAACTTAAATAACACTTTGAATCTATCACCACTCCAAAGTCTACAAGAAAGAGGGCCAATTAACAAGGATCAAAAGAGATCCTCCTACACTTTGAGCCTCAATGCTCATGTGAATGTACCCTTGATTCACTTCTTGGAAAGAATCACTAAATGATATACAACTATATACTCTTTACTAACTGCTTTAAGATTTTATCATTTGAATGTTTGTGTGTGGTTGATGATAATGAAATACCTCCAGAGGATGGACTAGTGCCTTAACCTAGGGAAAAGATTCACCCAATTACATATATCAATTGAAGATCTTAACTCAAACACAATTGAATCCAGGATAACTAATTTTCCTATTACCCCTCTCCCTCAAATGCAAGGGCATCAGATTCTTACTTGGTTGCAAACTCACTGAACCCACCTAAAAAACTTTAATCCTAACTTTGTTAGGAACTCAGAGATGACTTCACAATACTCTTTGTTTACCATATGCTAATACACTTTGTGACACTAACATATATAAGTTTAGAACCGAAATAAGAAAACATACACAAATGCAAGATTGGAACTCAATAACATTCTCATTAATATATTCAGAATCAATACATAATCAGAACAAAACAAGGATAGGAAAAGATACAAAATCTAGCTCCTCTATTAGTAAAACACTATCAACAACTAGGGACCAAAATAAAATGTTTTGGAACCCCCACAAAATCAAAATTTATACAATATATACTCCCTAGTCATCTTGGAATTCTCAAAGAGAATGCAACAAGGTATGGATGACTTAGGGTTAGGGTTTCAACCACCAAACCCACTGGAAATGGTCACAAAGTTATTACAGGGGTGGAAACCCAGGCAACTAGGAGAAATAAAATCCTAGAATGATCTTCAATCATGATAAATTCTCTATGAAGGTAATGAGAACCACAAAAATGCTCAAAATTTCAACCCTACAACATGCCTCGAGCACAAAACCACACAGTAAAAGTCCTGCAAATGAACACGGCACACCCTAGACCACACTGCAACAGAAAAAAAATCATTTCCCACCAGTTCCAATTGCCTCTGCATTGAATTCTAGTCCTTCCTATCACTGGAAACCCTTCAAAAATTTGAATTTGAATAATTACGATCATTTCCATGGTGCTTGTAGAAAATCGATGGTCAACGTTCAAATCTAAACCAACTTTAAGTTGTGACTATTAGATCCTCCTCTTTCACAATCTTTAAATCTTAACTCGACTACCACCCTGGGTTTACTTTAAGTGAACACGTGACAAAGCATTTCCTATTCACAAGGTGAAATCTTAACCTGCTTTTTAACTCTGTGAACTGGCGACAAGAAGAAAACAACTAACTCCAGTCCCACATTTGGCAAACTGGTGACAAGAGGCTTTTGCCAGTTCGCAAAGAACTTTATAAAACCACCAGAAAGTTTAGTGATTACGTGAATGCACACTCGCTGAGATGCTAAAACAATTAGAGAACCATTGTCATTTCACGTGAACAAGTGAAAGCTTACTAACTTTGTCAGCTGCTAAACACTTATCCCTACCACCTAAAGACTAAGAAACTTTGACGAGGCCCACATCAGGAAGATCAACAACCATCTAAATTTGGCAAAGACTTCCAAGATTCTATCAGGTTTCATGCCCACCATTGGATTCAGAATCTCCCCCTACCCTGACAACCCTCTAACATGATATAAAATCAACGGCCGTCACAAGATCTTAAGCCTCTGACACACTCAATGAGATTACATGCCATTCATTGATTCACTGATAGGATCAGGACCCACTGACACATTTGAAAGCTTAGGTCCCACTGACAACAAGCCACTATGCAAATACATGGATGAATCAAAAAGCACCAACTGTGCCTACGTGTAATCTTGGACCCACAAATCTCTTACAAGAATCAACAGCTATCGCTATACCATTGCACTAAAGGTCAAGCATGTTATATCAATAGTATAATGATAGCCACAAGATTAAATTAGACTTTAACCCACCTAAATGCCAAGAAGACCGGTCCCACTGACAGGATTCCACCTCATACCACGTGGACCAATAAAAAAAAACTTCCAAATCAGAAGACCTGGCAAGTGGACCCGCATGAAAATAAGCCTACATCATACAAAGAATTGATAGCCATCTCAAGATCTTATACATCTGACACATCACTTGAGAAGATACGATCACCATTAGATGGAGATGGTGTCAGAGCTGGGCCCAAGGAAAATAAAGGTTGCCAAAACATAGGAAAATATTAAAGGCCACTGGGGTAAAAACTTAAGAAAAATTTAAACATGGTCAACCCAAAATATAAAGCACATGAAAATTAGGACCTTAAGTGACCCACAAAAAGTAACATGAAATTATAACAAGGCTAGGGTTAAAACAAAGGGTTTAAAATGTAATGGCTAGTTTTTTTTGAATATTCTGCTTAGGGCTTTACCTAGAGACGTGAAGAAATGACTGTAGGGACCAGGGGAAAAGGGCTAGAGCCATGTGATTTTTTGTATGTTTTAACACAATAAATCTCTTGTTTCATTCCACCAGGCATGCTAGAATTGTTATACACTAAGTTTTCACCCTTGTCTCAATCTCTCATATTCTTGATAACCTAGTATAACATGGGAATCATCTCTAGGTTGTGGGACCTTTGCTAACTGAGATGAAACCTCTAGGTTCTAGGCTAGTTCCTCTTGGATAATCACCCTAATTTTATTTTAGACATGAAAGTAAAACTTTTGGAGGGAAAGGGATAGAAAGAATGCTTGTAAGGGAAATGACTTGAAAGAAAACTACCTACTAGATGATGCACCAAAACTAGGGTTTGGATCTCAGTATGTAGGAATGAGATCAATGAAAATCTCAAGTCTAGTAGGTCACAACTTACTAAATAGGCTTGCGTAAATATTTCACAAGAGGGCCTGAGAATAAGGCACAACTTATGACTTGCAAATAGACATTCACTTCTAGAACTCGGTGTAGGATTGAGACAAGATTGTTAAGGGGGCTGAGGTATACCCACAAGAACATCTAAATTAGATCAAACACAGTAAAGCAAGAGGGGCCAGGAACCCTAAAATAATCACTAAAAACATGCATATACTTTGATCCAATAAGAGATAATCTGAACAAGGAAGCATAGGGACATGAAGGATTGTCACAAAATACCTCTGCAATATTTGAATCATCAATGGGAGAAATACAACTGTATAAGCCAAAGGGTAGAAATGATACCAAAGATGGACTTTAAGAAAAGATGAATTTTCTTCTACAAATTGTCCAACTCCTAAGCACTAAAGGCTCCAAAACAATATATACACACTCTTGCACGCAAGCAAGAGTCAAAACCTAACTAGGGTTACAAGATTTTACATAAAATATTCAAACCCTAAGTCTGTCATCTCTGATCCTAAATGTATCTCCTACAAATATCTCAACTGATTAGATATTCATCATTGAGTGTCCATTCCTATACTGCATCAACATGTTGACAAGCAACCTAGATTTATCTACTTTCCTGCACAAAAGTCCCGCCATGAATGCACTAGTTGGTACTTTTTCGAGACAAGAATCAATCCAAGAAGACCACCCAAACCTCTTTGATCATCTCCCCTTAACTACAAATGTCCTAGAGACATAAATTTCTTGAGCTACCTTGCCACCTGTGGTCTATAAATCAGATACTAGAAAAAACCCTCTTAGACACATTTAAATTTTTTAAAACCAACGGCTAGCTGATCATTTAAAATGTGTCCGTCAATGTCTAACTTTTTCCAGTAGATGAATGGCCTAGATGCACTAAAAAAATTAATTAAAAACCCCTCCTGACAAGTCAAACACCATCTGGAAGTCAGCGGCCAATGAGAAGTGAGCAAATCAGCGCTTCTGACAAACTGAACCCACAATCCTGAAAAGCACCATTGGATGATTGTCTCTATACCATTGCGATAACGATCGAGCATCTTGAGCCTTCGGTATAATGACCACCATGAGATCTGATCATGCTATTAGCACATGCAAAAAATTTCATGGCTTCATTATCTTTCCCCTAGTCTCTATGTCATTTTCATGTCTCCGGCTAAGCCCCAAGTAGAATTTTCAAAAAACTAGCCGTTACATTTTAAACCCTTTGTTTTAAACATGGCCTTGTTATAATTTTAGGTTACTTTATCAGGTCAGTTAAAAGTCCTAATTTTCATGTGTGCATTTCATTCTTGGCTTGTCACTTGTTCGCATGTTGCCTAGCAGTCATTTCTTAACTTTCTGTGAACTAGCGATTACCTGTGGTTGCATATTATCATGTTCCTAGCGGCTTATCTCTTAACTATTTGCGACTTGGCATTGCGGTTTCCTTTTCTTTGGTCACATGTTCATGTAGTTTTCTGGGCCCTGTCTTCTAACAACATCTCCATCCGATGGTTAGCATAAGTTCTTAAGGGATGTGTTAGAGGCTTGAGATCTTGCACTAATCATTGATCTTTCCTTACGACGTAGCTTTTCTTTTCAAGCGGGTCCACTTGCCAGGTATTCTAATTTAGAGAAATTTTATTGGTACACATGTTATGATTTAGAATTTTGTTAGTGGGACCAGTCTTCATAGTGTTTAGGTGGATTAAGGTTCAGTCTGATCTTGTGGCTGTCGTTATACTGTTGATATAACATGCTTGACCTTTAACACAATAGTATAATGATAGCCGTTGATTCTCGTAACAGATTTGTGGGTCCAAGATTACACATAGGCATAGTTGGCACTTTTTGATTCATCCATGTGTTTGCATGGTGGCTTGTTGTCAGTGGGACCTAATCTTTCGGTGTGTCAGAGGGTCCTAGTCATGTCAAAGGATCGACGGTGGGCATGTCTTTGCAAGAGATGTGTCAGATGTATGAGATTTTGAGATGACCATTGATTTTGTTGTGTGACATAGCCTTTTCTTTTAGTGGGTCCTCTTTCAATGATGACTAAGTGATTGCGGTGAATGATGCAGTGACATGTGGCAATTTGCAGGTGGGCCCAGGTGGGCTCTGGCTGTCTTGATAAAGTTTTAGTGGTGGATAAATTTTAATGATTTTTGCTCATTCACAAAATGATACAGTGGTTCTCTAAATACTTTAGCGATTCAGTGAACAAGCATTCCCAGAATCGCTAAAATTTTTGGCAGATAGATAAAATGTTTCGTGAACTGGTGAAAGCCTCTTGTCACCAGTTTGCCAAATGTGGGACTGGAGTTAGTTGTTTTCTTCTTGTCACCAATTTGTAGAGTTAAAAGGTAGGTTTAGATTTCACCTTGTGAATAGGAAATGCATTGTCATGTAATCACTAAATGTAAACTAGGATTCCTTGTAAGGTTAAAATCATAAAAGACCGCAAAAGAGAGAAATCAAATAGCTAGGACTTAAAGTTGATGGCGATTCAAATTTCGACCATCAATTTTCTGCAAGTGCCATGGAAATGACCATTATTATTCAAATTCAAATTTTTTAGGGGGTTTCTAGTGACAGGAAGGACTAGAATTCAATGCAGAGGTGACTAGAGCTGGTGGGAGATGATTTGTTTGCTATTGTAGTGTGGTCTAGGGTGTGTCATGTTCATCTATAGGACTTCTACTATGTGGTTTTGTGCTTGAGGCATGTTGCAAGGTTGACATTTTGAGCATTTTTGTGGTTCTAAGTACCTTCACAGAGAATTTATCATGATTGAGGATCATTCCATGATTTTCTTTCTCCTAGTTGCCTAGGTTTCCACCCCTCTAATAACTTTTTGACCATTTCCAGTGGGTTTGGTGGTTGAAACCCTAACCCTAAGCCATCTGTATCTTGTTGCATTCTCTTTGAGAATTTCAAGATGACTAGGGAGTATAAGTTGAAAAATTTTGATTTTGTGTGGGTTCCAAAACTTTCTTTGGTCTCAGACTGGTTGTTCATGGTGTTTTACTGATAGAGGAGCTAGATTTTGTATCTTTTCCTATCCTTGTGTTGTTTTGATTATGTATTGATTCTAAATATATTAATGAGAATACTATTGAATTCCAATCTGACATTTATGTATGTCTTCTTGTTTCAGTTCTGAGCTCATATATGTTAATGTCACAAAGTGTGTTAGCATATGGTTAACAAAGAGTATTGTGAAGTCATCTTTGGGTTCCTGAAAAAGTTAGGATTAAAGTATTTTAGGTGGGTTCAGTAAGTTTGCAACCAAGTAGGAATTTGATGTCCTTGTGTCTGAGGGAGAGGGGTAATAGGCAAAGAACTTATCCTGGATTCAATTATGTTTCAATTAAGGTATTCAGTTGATGTATGTAATTGGGTGACTCTTTGCCCTAGGTTAAGGCACTGGTCCATCCTCTAGAGGCATTTCATTATTGTCAACCATACACACACACATTAAATGATAAAATCTTAAATCAGTTAGTAAAGAGTATATTCGCATAACTTTTTATGATTCCTTTGAAGAAGTGAATCAAGGGTACACTTTCTTGAGCATTAAAGCTCAAAGTGTAGGAGAATCTCTCTTAATCATTGTTAATTGGCCCTCTTCCTTGTAGAATTTGGAGTGGTGATAGAGTCAAAGTGTTATTTAAGTTATCCATCAAAGTATAAATCTACAAGTTGAAGATCAAAGGGAACTCCCAACAAAATGGTGACTCTGCTGGGGATAACAACAATGAAGAAACATATCTGTTAGGATCTTTGGTTGGCACTACATTGTAAAGTCAAAATATTTTGTTGACCAGATAGATATAAAGGTTGTAAGTACACTCTTGTTTTCCTATTGTATTCAATTATAGGGTTTTCCCATCTAGGTGGGTGGCGACTCAAAAGGTTAATACTAGTGCTATAAGCTATAAATCATGGATAAAAGGAGGAATACTAGGTCCTTTGTTAGAAAGAATCCATAGGTCACTCTGGAGAAATTGCCTAGATAGGAGAAGAAGAGTTAGATTAGAAGGAATGGTGAGTCTACTAGTGCTCCCATCAAAGAACAAAGAAGTACTAGAGGTAGAGCACCACATGTTTCCTCAAGTGAGGAAGGTTCACAGGATAGAGTTTCTAGATCAGATGGTGGTCACTTTGAGGATACATTCTATGATACCCCAGAGGCTGTATTTCAAGACAAGGGTCCATTGCCTATAGGTCCAGATGAACAAGCTAGAGAGATGGGTTTGGAGATTGATTTAGATCTTGATGAAGATAATTTTAGAAGAGAACCCATGAGACCACGGCAAGTGCACTTCCCATATCAAAATCTTTCTGATATGGATGTGTCATCAGGTTCTGATGACATTATGGTAGATCTTGATGATTTAAATGCATTAAGGTTACAGTTGGAAAAGTAGGATGCCATACATAAGAGGTTACAAGAGGAGAGAGAGGCTGAGAAAGTGAATGCTCTAATAGAAAGATAGTCTCTCCTTAGAAAAATTAATGAAATGAAGGAGAGAAACAAGATGCTTGCTTCTACTCCTAGAACTTTGCAACATGATGTCTTTGGTGATATTGAGGCTTTGAGGAGTGAGCAAGAGCACTTACTGCAAGATCATGAATTTGATAAGGAGGGCCCTATGATTAGACAAGTGCAAAGTTATGTTCCTTTGCCTAAAGATAAAGATGGGCATGAGATCACTAGGCATGTTGTTGCCGCTTGTGAGAAAGGAAAGTAGAAGATGGTGGGACATCAAACAAGAAAACCAATGACAATACTGGGGTTCCCACCACCCATTTCAAGTAAGGACATAGAAATAGAAAGCAGAAGAAAAGAAGATGAGGACCTTGCAAGAGAATTAGAGAAGGCTGAAATTGAAGCTTCCATTGCAGAAAAGAGAAGAAAGATCTAGTTCTTGAAGGCATCGTCAGCTAATGCTCTTGGTCCATCTACTACTGAACTAGGTATGCCATCTATAACTACTACTATTCCACTTAGTAATGCTACTAGTTCATTTCCTTCTTCATCGAATAGGATAGGTGTTGATCCTAGGAAGCAGTCAAATGCACAAGTAGATAGAAATGTAAATGCTAATGTTGATCCTAGGGGTTAACACTAGTTCAAGTTTTCAAAGAAGACCTATGCAATTAGAAGGCTATAGGAAAATTAGTTTTGATGGAACTCCTGGTTACCTGAATGCTTTTCCAAATGATATAAGAGATAAGGTACCTAAGTTTGCTAGTAATAATGCTATTAGTTGTGAGGAGCGTCATAGGTTATTTGTTGATATGCTTAACGATTATGAGGTAGAGCATGAGGATGTAGTCATGAAATTATTTGTTCAATCTCTAATGGAGGATGCTAGAGATTGGTTTAAGAGACTTCCTGATAAGTGTATTGATACTTGGGATTCCTTTGAGAGATGTTTTAAAGACTAGTATGGTGATAGGCCTAATGCTAGTTTCATGTTGAAAGAATTCAATACCATAAGGAAAAATTAGAATGAGACTGCAGGTGAATTCAACATGAGATTTCAGAAGGGTATGCATAAGTTGTTCCAAGTTATGTGGTTAGATGACAATGTCTGTTTGACCACATACTTCAATTCATTTGATGGAAAGATGGGATATTTGTTGAGGGACAAAGAACCAAAAACTCTTAGGGATGCTTTTAGGATTGCTGTCAATATTGTTTATAATATGAAGATATCAGGAAAATTGGGTGGAAAGAGAGATGATCCAAAGTTGTTTGGGGATAGAAAATACAAAAAGAAAAATGATAAGAATGTTGGAGCTAGGAGGCAAGAAGAAGATAAATTGGATAAGGTGCTCAATGCATTGAAGGATTTGAAGACACCTACAAATAGGAACATCAGTGCTCCTACCAATGAAAGGCCTCAGCTCAACAACAATTTCAATAAACATAATAGATTGTAGAACTACCCCTACAACACCCAATGGAAGGATGGCAAGCCTATTGTCCCTACTGTAAGAAATAATAATGATAGAGGTGTCCCTGACCCTCTACAAAAGGCTTCAATAAATTTCATGGAGGACATACCTTGGTGTGTTGCATGCCAGTCCCCTCATTCTGGAGAGCATTATGTGGTTGCATATTCTATGGCTGCAAATCAGGTTTGTGGCAATGAGGAGATAGATCAAGAGGAAGATCAAGATGATGTTGGATGCAACATGGCTTCTTCATATCTAGGATATGAAGAGGATTCTAATTTTGATGAAGAGGAACATGTAAATGTGAAGAGACACAATCGGGCCCTTTTTCATCAAGAGGTATTTTCTGATGATGAAGACATTGATAAGAAAACATGTAATATGAACTCTTCTTCTGAGCTAGTAAATTTGAGAAGACCTTCTAGAGAAGAGATGGATAGGATTACTACAAAAATGATTGCCCAAGTGCAAACTAGAGGCATGGTGGCAAGGAATACAAATGAGAAAGATGCAGTAATGTTCATAAAGAGTACTGACTCTGGAGAGACTAATGAGAACAAATCAAAAGGTGATCACATGGTGAAATTCAAGAATGTAAAAGGTAAGAATTGTGAGCCTAAGGGAGTTAGAATTGAAAATATTTCTAGTGAGATTGAGAAGCCAGTTAACACAATGGCTAATATTGAAAAAATGAGGGTGGCCAATACACCTAATGCATCAGATAAACAAAAGGATAATAAGGTGGTGTAGATTGAGATTCCTTCTTCTACTCCTATTTATATGTTAGCTATATTGTCTTGAATTACAGTTAAGGTTCCATTGTCAAAATTGTTGACGATCCCTGAACACAAAGATAGAGCTATTCCATGGGTAGATAATGTTCATAACAATGATGTTGCATTCAATGGATCTTGGGATAAAGCTTTGAAAGGTGTTGCTACTCAGGGAATTGTGTCTCAAATTCCTCCAATATATTTGGACAGTTTTGTCAATGCCACCCTTGGAAGTATTGATCCATTATTTTTAAGTGTTCTTGTGAATGGAATGAAGTTGAGGAATTGTATGATTGATAGTGGTGCCTCTAATACTATCATGCCTTTAAAAATCATGGAGAAGTTGGGTCTTAAAGTTGATATAGTGCAAGGTAGATGTTGTGCAATGGATCAGAGGGAGGTACCAGTTATTGGGACTATCAATGGAATGCCATATAGGTTGGCAGCATATCCAGAGAAAGAGTTAGCAATGACTATTTTGGTAGTGGACACCCTCCTCATTATGGGATGCTGCTATCTAGAAGATGGAGTGCTGCCATGGGTGGAAGTTTATAGTGTGATCTGTCCTATGCCACTTTCAAGATTGATGATCAATTTTTCAAGATTGAACAAGAGCCAAGAGAATGCCATGTGATTGTGAGAAATATTGATAATGAAACTACATGTTTTGTGGATATTGATATTAATGCCTTTAGAGTAGAGATCCCTATATTTGAAAATGAACCTACTTTGTCACCTATCTCTATTGAGGTAAGTGCTAATTCTGTGAAGGGTGATTTGTGGGTAATGTACTTTGATGGTGCAAATTGCAAGGATGGAGTAGGAGTGGGTATCTTAGTTATTTCTCATGATCGACACACCTACAAGTTTTCTTTCACATTGAATTTATTTTGTACCAACAATATAGCAGAATATGAGGCTTTGTTGTTAGGATTGAGGTTGGCAAAAAAACATGGTATTAAGTGCTTAAGTGTTGTTGGTGATTCTAAGTTGGTGGTGTCCCAAGTCAAATTAGTATATGCTTCCAAGAACAAGAGGTTGAAATAGTATAGGAATGCAGTTTGGGATTTGATTGAACATTTTGATGCCTTAAATATTGAGTGGAAGGATAGGAGTAATAATAAGATGGCTGACTTGTTAGCCAATATTGCAATCAATCCTAATGATATTACATTTTCTGGTATCTCTAAAATTAAAATTCAGGCTAGGCCTAGCATACTAGACAATATTGAAAATTGTCAAGTTTTTGATGATGATAATGATATATTGAAGTTTATGAATTGTGAGGATCACTATCATGGTTAGGAATTTGATTGTTTAGCCTTGGTTGGGTCAGTAGAAGGAAAAGTGGTTGTCTTTGGCAATGAGGTCATTCAGCTTAGAACTAACAAGGTGCCCAAGGGGCTTATTGTTTTGGAGACTATCTTTGACAACCAGGATAGAGTTCAGAAGAATATCAAAAGAGAAGATCATGCTGATCTATAGGAGATAAATCTTGGAACACATGAAGCACCTAAGAACATATACATTGGTAGAGATATATCTCACAAGGTAAAGAAATCTTTGATTGAATTATTGAGAAAATTTAGGCATGTTTTTGCATGGTCATATGATGACCTTAAGGTTTATAGAGAAGATTTGTTTCAGCATATTATTCCATTGAAAGAAGATGCTAAACCTTTCTAGCAAAAGAAAAGGCCTATTAATCCCACTTTGGCACCCAAGATGCAAGAAGAGTTAATGAAGCTGAGAGATACTATAATTATCAAGCCTATAAGGCACTCTTCTTGGATGTCAAACCTTGTTCCTATGAGAAAGAAGAATGGTGACATCAGGCTTTGTGTGGATTTCAGGAATTTGAACATCAGCTCATTAAAAGATAATTATTGTCTGCCCAATATGGAAGCTATGTTGCAGAGAGTAACAGGATCAGAATTGATGTCTATGATGGATGGTTTCTCTGGTTACAATCAGGTAATTGTCAAGGAATCAGAGCAATTCAAGATAGCTTTCAAAACACCTTGGGGAACATATGTTTATGTGATAATGCCTTTTGGCCTCACAAATGCTAGTGCTACTTTTCAGAGGGCAATGGATGTTGCCTTCTCAGATTTCATAAATGATTTCCTTGTTGTATATAAAGATGATTTAACTGCCTATTCCAAGAAGGAAGAAGACCACTGTAATCATTTAGAAAAAATATTTGTGAGGGCCTTGGAATTTGGCATTTGATTAAACCCAAGGAAATGTTCTTTTGGTGTCATTGAAGGTAGGTTGCTTGGCCACTTAGTTAGGAAGCAAGGTGTGAGAATTGACCCTGAAAGGGTAGCAGCCATTGATAAAATTTAGAGGCAAAAGAATGTTAAAAGGATTCAGTCCTTCTTTGGTCAGGTCAATTTCTTAAGGAGGTTTATGAAAAATTTTGTAGAGGTTGCTAGACCTATTTCTAAGATGTTGAAGAAGGGATCTGCAATCAATTGGGAGGGTGAGCCTGATGAGGCTTTCAAAAATATCAAACAGGCTATCAAAGATGCACTAGTGCTTAAGGCACCTGATTATAATGTTCCAATGCATATCTTTTCCTTTGCATCTTTTCACACTATTGCTACATTTTTGTTACAAAAGAATAAGGATGGTTTTGAGCAGCCTATTGCATTTTTTAGTAAATCTTTGCAGGCTGCTGAATTGAAATATGACATAAATGAAAAACAAGCATATGCACTTGTGAAGGCAATCAAGGCTTTTAGGTGTTACTGGATGGGGGAAGTTGTGATTGCTTTTGTGCCAAGTGCAGTTGTGAAGGATATTTTCTCACAGCAAGAGGTGTCTAGAAGAAGATGCAGATGGATCAATAGGATCCAAGAATTCAATGTTGATGTCTAGATTACTAAATTGGTTAGAGGACAAGGATTGGCAAAATTGATGGCCCAATCCAATCTGGATGCAAATCAAGTAAATAATTATGAAATTGATTATACATGTTATATGGATGATTGTATTTGGTATCAAGATATCATCTATTACTTGAGAAACATGAAATGTCTAGATAATATGAATGATAATCAGAAGAGGACATTGAAATTACATGCCATCAAGTATGTAATTGTGAAAAGGAAATTGTATAGAAAGAATTTGGATTGTATACTTTTGAAATGTGTAGATGAACTTCAGGCTAACAAATTGTTGAAAGAATGCATGAGGGAGTTTGTGGTGGACATTATATGGGTAAAAAAACTGCTCATAAAATCTTGAGAGTAGGGTTTTGGTGGCCTACAATCTTCAAGGATGCAGAATAGTTGGTGAGGAGGTGTGATGCTTGTCAAAGGTTTTCTGGTAAGCTTAGATTTTCAGGTAATGTTCCATTAAAACCTCTAGAAGTTCAGGCTCCTTTCCAACAATGGGGAATTGATTTCATAGGGGAGATACCAAACAAGTCTAGTGGAGGACACTCATGGATTTTAGTTTCCATTGATTACTTTACAAAGTGGGTAGAAGCTATACCTACAAGAAATGCAACTAGTTAGGTATTAATTGATTTTCAATTGAATAATATTGTTAGAAGGTTTGGTTTCCCTGAGAAGATCATTAGTGATAATGCAATGTGCTTTAGGTCTGCTAAATATAAGAAATTTTGCAAAGGTTTAGGAATTCAGATTTCTAATTCCTCACCTTATCATCCACAAGGAAATGGATAAGCAGAATCTACTAATAAGAGTTTGATTAAAATCCTAAAGAGGATTCTTGAAAATAATAAGAGAGCGTGGAATTCAAAGCTGCCATTAGCCCTATGGGCTGATAGGATTACTGTGAAGAGGGCAATTAGTTGTGCACCATTTGACCTAGTATATGGAATACATGCAAGAATGCCTCAAAATAACTTGTTGGAAATGTATAAATTTGTTCAGTTATATGATGATGAAATAGGTGATGAGATGCAGTTAAGAATTGAGGACCTCATTAGGTTAGATGAGACTAGAAGAGAGTCAGTTGCAAGGAATGCCAAATTGTAGTTGGAGGTTAAGAATTTGTATGATAAGAAAACTGTTGACAGGAAGTTTGAGCCTGGTGATTTGGTGTTAATTTGGAATGCTAGACTGAAGGATAAGGGAAAACATGGTAAATTTGATCCCATCTGGCTAGGGCCATATCTAATTCATGAAAAATGAGGCCAAGATTCATATATTGTCAATGAATTAAATGGTGAAGTTCGGGAATTCCCAGTTCATGGACAATTCTTGAAGAAATACTTCAATTGAAGGTATTCTATTTTCTATGAATAGTAGTTAGGTTTGTATATATTGTAAATTGTATAAATAGTTGCTTTCCTCTGCCCTGTTTTGTCCTGGTCTGTCAGTTTTTGGTCCTGGTGCCTATTTTGCCTTGCTTGTTCCTTGTTGTCTGTATTTTTTAATGTGGGATGGTCTTCTTTAAACCAGTGATTATAATTCCTTGCTATGCCTATAGGAGGCATACATCCCTAGATAGAGCCACTATTAGCATGTGCAAAAAATTTTATGGCTTCATTGTCTTTCCCCTAGTCTCTGTGTCATTTTCATGTCTCTGGCTAATCCCTAAGTAGAATTTTCAAAAAACTAGTCATTACATTTTAAACCCTTTGTTTTAACCATGGCCTTGTTATAATTTCATGTTACTTTATTAGGTCACTTAAAAGTCCTAATTTGCATGTGCGCATTTCTTTCTCAGCTTGTCGCTTGTTCACATGTTGTCTGGCGGTCATTTCTTAACTTTCTGTGAAATAGAGATTACCTGTGGTCACGTATTCTCATGTTCCTAGCGGCTTATCTCTTAACTGTTTGCGAATTGGTGTGGTGGTTTCCTTTTCTTTGGTCACATGTTAATGTAGTTTTCTAGGCCCAGTCTTCTGACAACATCTCCATCCGATGGTTAGCGTAAGTTCTTAAGGGATGTGTCAAAGGCTTGAGATCTTGCATTGATCTTTGATCTTTCTTGATGACATAGCTTTTCTTTTCAAGTGGGTCCACTTGTCGAGTATTCTGATTTGGAGAAATTTTATTGGTCCACATGTTATGATTTAGAATGTTGTTAGTGGGACCGGTCTTCTTATCAATTAGGCAGATTAAGGTCCGGTCTGATCTCATGGCTATCATTTTACTGTTGATATAACATGCTCAACTTTTAACATAGTGGTATAGCGATAGCCATTGATTCTCGTAAGAGATTTGTGGGTCCAAGATTACATGTAGGCATAGTTGGCACTTTTTGATTTGTCCATGTGTTTACATGGTGGCTTGTTGTCAATGGGACCTAAGCTTTCAGTGTGTCAGAGGGTCCTAGTCTTGTCAGAGGATTGACGGTGGTAGTGACATGTGGCAGTTTGCAGGTGGGCCCAGGTGGGGTCTGGCAGTCTTGATAAAGTTTTAGCAGCTGATAAATTTTAATGATTTTCACTCATTCATGAAATGATACGGCGGTTCTCTAAATGTTTTAGTGGTTCAACGAACAAGCATTCACAGAATCGCTAAACTTTCTGGTGGATAGATAAAATGTTTCGCGAACTGGTGAAAGCCTCTTGTCGCCAATTCACCAAATGTGGGACCGGAGTTAGTTGTTTTCTTCTTGTCACCAGTTCGCAGAGTTAAAAGGTAGGTTAAGATTTCACCTTATGAATAGGAAATGCGATATCACGTAATCGCTAAATATAAACTAGGATTCCTTGTAAAGTTAAAATCATAAAAGACCGTGAAAGAGAGAAATCAGATGGCTAGGACTTAAAGTTTATGGAGATTCAAATTTCGATCGCCAATTTGCTGCAAGGGCCATGGAAATGACCATTATTATTCAAATTCAAATTTTTGAGGGGCTTTCCAGTGACAAGAAGGACTAGAATTCAATGCAAAGGTGATTGGAGCTGGTGGGAGATGATCTATTTGCTATTACAGTGTGGTCCAGGGTGTGTCATGTTCATCTACAGGACTTGTACTATGTGGTTTTGTGCTCGAGGCATGTTGCAGGGTTGACATTTTGAGCATTTTTGTGGTTCTTAGTACCTTCACAGAGAATTTATCATGATTGAGGATCATTCCAGGATTTTCTTTCTCCTAGTTGCCTGGGTTTCCACCCCTGTAATAACTTTTTGACCATTTCTAGTGGGTTTGGTGGTTGAAACCCTAACCCTAAGTCATTCATAGCTTGTTGCATTCTCTTTGAGAATTCCAAGATGACTAGGGAGTATAAGTTGCAAAAATTTTGATTTTGTGTGGGTTCCAAAACTTTCTTTGGTCCCAGGCTAGTTGTTCATGGTGTTTTACTGATAGAGGAGCTGGATTTTGTATCTTTTCCTATCCTTGTGTTGTTTTGATTGTGTATTGATTCTGAATATATTAATGAGAATACTATTCAATTCCAATCTAGCATTTGTGTATGTCTTCTTGTTTCAGTTCTGAGCTCATATATGTTAATGTCACAAAGTGTGTTAGCATATGGTAAACAAAGAGTATTGTGAAGTCATCTCTGAGTTCCTAACAAAGTTAGGATTAAAGTCTTTTAGGTGGGTTCAGTGAGTTTGCAACCAAGCAAGAATCTGGTGTCATTGTGTCTGAGGGAGAGGGGTAATAGGAAAAGCACTTATCCTGGATTCAATTGTGTTTGAATTAAGGTATTCAGTTGATGTATGTAATTAGGTGACTCTTTGCCCTAGGTTAAGGCACTGGTCCATCCTCTGGAGGCATTTCATTGTTGTCAACCATACACACACACATTAAATGATAAAATCTTAAATCACTTAGTAAAGAGTATATTGGCATAACATTTTATGATTCCTTTGAAGAAGTGAATCAAGGGTACACCCACCTAAGCATTGAGGCTCAAAGTGTAGGAGGATCTCTCTTGATCCTTGTTAATTGGCCCTCTTCCTTGTAGACTTTGGAGTTGTGATAGAGTCAAAGTGTTATTTAAGTTATCCATCAAAGTATAAATCTGCAAGTTGAAGATCAAAGGGAACTCCCAACACATGCTTTATCTTCTTTAGAAATCATTGACCCCACAGGCCTACTGACAATTGCCATGTAGCATACCAAACAACCAACCAAACTATGCCATTTCAGATAGACGTTGCAAATTTCTGACATCGGACCCACTGTTTGAAATACCGGTCCAATGATGGGTGCATGATCTTATACCCCTATAATATTCCTTATGCTTTCACGCCCACTGTTAGATCCTTATAGACTAGGATTCCTCTAACAAATGGACCCAGGATAGATCCAGTCATCACCATGTGGACCAACCAAATTCAAGCATGTTAGTACACAAGGACCCACCGAAGGAAACTCTGACACAAACCAAGATTAGTGGCTATCGTAAGATCGCGAGCCCTGACACAAACTTATGAGAACACATGCCAGCCATAGATCTTGCTAATTGGGACCCTTGATTATCTGAGACCACTGAAAGATTCAATGATTGTGTGATTGAAGGGAAGTTAACTACTCGCTAAGTCACTAGCTGTCAAGGGACTAACCACCAGAATTATGAGATTACATTAACCACTGCATTCACATAATCACCAAATAGGAAAAGTAACTGCCGACTGAAGACAAAACCCTGATACCAAATCTACGACTAGTCTCATCTCCTCGTGACCCTGGAATATTCCTTTTGATCATAAGACAACCGGCTAATGCAGAAACTCACCACAACCTACAAAACTAACCCCACTTTGACCTAGAGAATCAGTGAACAAGGAAAATGCATTCATGAAATACTTTGATGAACTGTGGTTAAGTTGAAAGAACACGCGAACAAAGGGAGTTCGCTAATTCGCTGAATCATGCATGAACCTAGGGTTTCATCAAGTGAATTCCTCACTGAGGGAAAATTGTGGAGTCACTAAATAACTTAGGGCATTGCCATTTAATTTTTGGAACCAGGAGAATAAGGAACAGCCAGTTCGTAGGAAGCAAAGGTGACCCCCGAAAAGAATAAGAGAACTGGTGAACAAGAGGAAACTTAATACGCACATGTCCCTTTAGTCACTTAAGTTGTCGATAAAGTAACAAGGAAATAGAACAAGACTCTAGGGTTTTCAAGGGTTTTGGCCTATAATGGCTAGTTTATGAATTTTTAAACCTACAGACCAGGGGCTTGAAATAATTATAGAGGCCAGGAAACAAAACGTGAGCCCATGAAAATTTCAGGGATGCTTGGCAGGGTCAAAACAGGGACCAAGGAATAGGTTTTAGCCAAATTTGTAGAATAGGAAATTTAGGGCAACACAAACATTGTCATGAATTGAGAACTTGAAACCACTCACAATAGGTGAAACCATGTCATGACTTGAGAACTTGATCGGAGGGATCAAGAACAGATGCTTTAACTTATAAAACATTTTAGATAAGAGATTTAGTATTAATTAGTTATTGGTTTAACTTATAAAATATTTTAGATAAGAGAACGACATAAATTTTTTTGAAAACCACAAATTGTTTGGCATTAAAAGCAACTATACTACAAGCTTCTATGAATAAGAAAAAAAATTTAAAATTCATTACTTGCAACTACAACACTAGAGAAAAGTTGAATTTTATTTATGCCTTGATGGATATCTTCCTTGTACCACACAAAAACCTGTGTGATAACTATGTCTACTCCAACCTTAATTATTTAAGAATTCATCATATTAGATACAATATGTTTAAGAATTGCTGAAAATTCTTAATCTATTTTAAAAATTCATATAGATTAGAATTATAGCATATTGGTTGACAAACAAAGTAGGTTCAGTTTTAAGATAAAGTATGTTCAGATAAAGAATAGAATTTACAATTAATACCCAATTGTCTAATTCAATAGTCTACTCTTAAAGCATATGAAGTAGGTTCAGTTACTTCAGATAGAGTATGTTTGATATAGTTTAATACTTTATTAACTATGTCTACTCCAACCTTAATTGTTTAAGAATTCATCATATCAGATAAAGTATGTTTAAGAATTGTTGACACTGGTACTTTGGCAGGTATTAAACAGAATAGAATTTAATATGTAGACATAGTTAATGCAGCATATTATATAAAGTAGGTTCTATCACTAGAAAGGTCCCTCTACCACACAAAAAAGGAATTCAATAGATTAACTAAGTAGGACCAGTCCTAACATGACTGCTAGTCCCAACAATTTTATATATACTTTATAGATTAGAATTACAACATATTGGCTGACAAAAAAAGTAGATTTAATTTTAAGATAAAGTATGTTTAGATAAAGAATAGAATTTACAATTAATACCCAATTGTCTAAATCAATAGTCTACGAGATTGAAGAATATAAAGTAGGTTTAGTTACTTCAAATAAAGTATGTTTAATCTAGTTTATTACTTTATTAACTATGTCTACTCCAACCTTAATTGTTTAAGAATTCATCATATCAGATAAAGTATGTTTAAGAACTGTTGGGATTGGTCCTTCGGCATGTATTAAATAGAATAGAATTTCATCTATAGATATAGTTAATGCAGTATATTAGATAAAGTAGCTTCTATCACTAGAAAGGGTCTTGTACCACACAAAAAAAGGAATTCAATAGATTAACTAAGTAGGACCAATCCTGACATGACTACTAGTCCCAACAATTCTATATATACTTTATATATTAGAATTACAACATATTGGCTGACAAACAAAGTAGTTTTAGTTTTAAGATAAAGTATGTTTAGATAAAGAATAGAGTTTACAATTAATACCCAGTTGTCTAATTCAATAGTCTACTCTTAAAGCATATAAACTAGGTTCAGTTACTTCAAATAAAGTATGTTTAATCTAGTTTAATACTTTATTAACCGTGTCTACTCCAACCTTAATTGTTTAAGAATTCATCATATCAGATAAAGTATGTTTAAGAATTGTTGGGACTAGTCCTTTGGCATGTATTAAACAAAATAGAATTTCATCTTTAGACATAGTTAATGCAACATATTAGATAAAGTAGGTTCTATCACTAGAAAGGTCCTTGTACCAAACAAAAAAGGTATTCAATAGATTAACTAAGTAGAACCAGTCTTGACATGAATGCTAGTCCCAAAAATTCTATATATACTTTATAAATTAGAATTACAACATATTGGTTGACAACCAAAGTAGGTTAAGTTTTAAGATAAAGTATGTTCAGAGAAAGAATATAATTTACAATTAATTCAATAGTCTACTCTTAAAGCATATAAAGTAGGTTCAGTTACTTTAGATAAAGTATGTTTAATCTAGTTTAATACCTTATTAATTGTGTCTACTCTAACCTTAATTGTTTAAGAATTCATCATATCAGATAAAGTATGTTTAAGAATTGTTGGGATTGGTCCTTTGGCGTGTATTAAACATAATATAATTTAATCTATAGACATGGTCAATGCATCACATTAGATAAAATAGTTTCTATCACTAGAAAGGTCCTTGTACCATAGAAAAAAGGAATTCAATATATTAACTAAGGAGGACCAGTCTTGACATGACTACTAGTCCCAACAATTCTATATATACTTTATAGATAAGAATTACAACATATTGGCTGACAAACAATGTAGGTTCAGTTTTATGATAAAGTATATTCAGATAAAGAATAAAATTTACAATTAATTCAATAGTCTACTCTTAAAGAATATAAAGTAGGTTTAGTTATTTCAAATAAAGTATGTTAATCTAGTTTAATACTTTATTAACTATGTCTACTCCAGCCTTAATTATTTAAGAATTGATCATATCAGATAAATTATGTTTAAGAATTGTTGGGACTAGTCCTTTGGTGTGTATTAAATAGAATAGAATTTAATCTATAGACATAGTTTTAATGAAACATATTAGATAAAGTAGGTTCTATCACTAGAAAGGTCCTTGTACTAGACAAAAAAGGGAATTCAATAGATTAACTAAGTAGGACCAGACATGTCATGACTGCTAGTCCCAACAATTCTATATATACTTTATAAATTAGAATTACAACATATTGGCTGAGAAATAGAGTAGGTTCAATTTTAAGATAAAGTATGTTTAGATTAATCTAATCTAATCTGTATGACATTCTTAGTTACTTAGATTAAACCATAAATTTAATAGTAATTACAAATGACTTTATCTGTTACTTTATATCAATGTATTAAACTGATATTAGCAGATTATAATTAATCTTGTGTGGTAGAACCTACTTTATCTAATATGGGGCATTGTGAGTTTGAAGATAGTCTGTCCCATTTGTGATAGAACCTACTTTATAAAATATGGTGCATTGTTAAACAAATTAAGGGTGGAGTAGTTATTACTTAGTTTTTTGGTGGGGGACAATGAATATTTGTTTGAAAATTGATGCAGGAGCATCCTGGGTGTAAGAGCAATCTTGCATCACCAAAAAAAAAAATATTTCTATTTTTATATTCAATAAGGGCTATTTTGTGCAGAGCTGCTATTTATGGAAAGTTACTATTTTTGGTAATTTTCGTATGTGCTCAGAATGATCTGATTTCTTTCTTGGAGGTTCATTTTGGTCATACAAGTCTGCCAGTAAAGTTTCATTGCCAGATCAAGTGTATATTGGAAGATATTGAAGATTTTCGGTATTGGCAGCAGGGGACAGAAACTTTGAACTCAGTTTTGAAGGCTTTAGAGGCCCCGGATGAGGTCAAATTTTGGGCTGAATGAAGCTTGCTTAATTGAGGTGTTGTAGAGCTCCTCGCGCCCTTTCTAGTCAATCGGGTCAACTAGTGATGACTTATGGTCTTCGGAAGTTGGGTCACTTGAAATGGCAGAAAATGATTTTTCTTCAAAATTTTTGTTCGGGTTTCAAAATTTATTTTGAGCCGACTATGATGTAATGAAATGTAAAATAAAAATAATTCTAAGTTTGGTCGGCCTTATTGGCTAAAATTCTGGAACCTTCCCAGGCGGTGGAAAATTGCCTATATAAGGAAGGCTGTATTATTGTCTTAGGCAGTTCAGAATAGTTCTGGGTAGTAGATCTGGGTAATAGTTCGAGGCTTTGTCCTACTGAATATTGTAAGGGAATGCCCATGTGGCTTTGCATATTGTAATTCTGAAAGTTTGTAATTCCACATTTGTGGAGCTAATAAGAAGCCAATTTTTTGTTCTTGCATATTGTTGTTGTTTCTCTATTTCTGTTATGTGTTTGTGGTATTGAGGGGAGCATCCTTCATCAAGTGGTATCAGAGTAGGAGTTCTTGAGTGTGTAAACAGATCACCGACTGTGAGGCAGTTTGCACCAGGACCGTGGTTAGGGTTTCGGCGCGCATCGAGAAAATGCCTCCACGAAGGGAACGTGGCGGAAGAGCTGGTGTTATGACACCTGAGGTTAGAGAGCTGCAGAGACAAGTGCGAGCATTGCAAGAAGAGATTCGCAGAGGAATGAATCTTAATGTCAGAGATGAAAGCGAGGATGAAGCCGAAGAAGAATATCAAGAAGGAGAAGTCAAAATTGTGAACCAGGAGGAAGAAAGACTTTTTCGGGCCATTTCTAAGATTGGAAAAAGACCTAAGATTGAGGTTCCTACATTTTCTTGGAAATCTTAACCTAGAAGAATTGATCGACTGGATCAACGAATGTGAGGAATATTTTGAGTATGAAGATGTTGAGGATCCTGATAAGGTCAAATTTGCGAAAGCCAGACTGAAAGGTCATGCGAAGATATGGTGGCAAGAGATTCAGTTGGAGTGAAACAGAAGGGGAAAGGAGAAAATCACGAGATGGGATCGGATGGTGGATAAATTGAAGTGACAGTTCATTCCTGTTGATTATGAGCTTGACCTACAGAAGAAAATGCAGAGTTTGAAGCAAGCAGGAAGATCTGTTCAGGAGTATACAGAGGAGTTCTATCGACTTCTCATCAGAACAGGCCATGCAGAAGCTGACAAAGAGAAAGTTGCCCGATACCTTAATGGGTTAAGGCCAAGCATTCAGGAGGAGCTGAATCTGGTTCGAATGAATAATATTGAAGAGGCATACCAGTTTGCCCTAAAAGTAGAGGAAAAGCTGAACAAGAAGTTCGAGAGCAGACAAAACGGAAGAGGTCGCGGTGGATGATCTGGTGGACGGTCATATGGTGGCCGAAATGAGGATCCGAAAAAGAAGGATGAGGCCAGTAGTAGTCAGAATCAGTGAGGAAATAATTCCAATCACTTCCAGGATTAGAATAATAGAGATCAGAGAGGAAGAGGAAGAGGACAAGGATCTGGAAGAGGTGGCTTCCGTGGAACATGTTTTCACTGTGGAGAAGAAGGTCATAGGGCATTTGAATGTCCTCAGCACCAAGGCAGAACGGACAGGAGAAATGAAGGCCAGGCCAGAGTTGCACATGTAGATGAAGATGCCAGATCATCAAATTCTGAAGATGCTGAAAGAGGAGAAACGTTGATTAACAGAAGAGTCTTGTTGAGTGGTGAGAATAAACCTGAGCAAAGGAGGAGCCTGTTTCGCACCAGGTGCAAGTGTGAAGGTAAATGTTGTGATGTGATTATTGATAGTGGAAGCACTGAAAATTTGGTGTCAGAAGAGATGGTGACAAAGTTGAAGCTCAAGAGACAGAAACACCCACATCCATATCGGATTGCCTAGGTACAGGATGACCACAAGGTCATGGTCAATGAACAATGCCTGGTGAAGTTCAAGATTGGCGGATACCAAGATGAGGTATTGTGTGATATCATATCTATGGATGCATGTCATATGTTGTTGGGTAGACCATGGCAGTTTGACAGATGTGCTGTACATGATGGTCGTGCGAATACCTATTCCCTGACAAAGGATGGAGTGCGACATAAGCTATAACCATTGAAGGAGACTGAAGAAAAGGTATGTGGTAATGCAAGGATAACTTTTGTTGATGGAATAAATTTCCTAGATGGTATGAGGCATGAGCATGTATGTTTTGTTTTAATTCCAAAAGCTGGTAAAGAGGAAGTAGAAGATGTTCTTGTAGAAGTTGCAGATTTGTTGAATGAGTTTCAGGATATTATATCTGATAACGTGCCTGATGGATTACCACCAGTCAGGAAGATCAGTCATCAGATGGACTTGATTCCAGGAGCGAGTTTGCCGAATAAGGCAGCACATAGAATGACACCTGCAGAAAGTGAGGAGTTGAACAGACAAGTACATGAACTGTTACAGAAAGGATTGATCCGTGAGAGTCTGAGTCCCTGTGCTGTACCAGTGGTATTAGCACCAAAGAAGAATGGAGAATGAAGGATGTGTATAGATTCTAGGGCAATAAACAAGATCACAATCAAGTACAGGTTTCCATTGCCACGAATGGATGATATTATGGACTGTTTGAGTGGAGCTGTGTATTTCTCAAAGATAGATCTAAAAAGTGGATATCATCAGATTCGGATCAGAGAAGGAGATGAATGGAAGACTGCCTTCAAGATAAAGGAAGGACTGTATGAGTGGTTAGTCATGCCTTTTGGGCTAACCAATGCACCGAGCACTTTCATGTGGCTCATGAATGAGGTTCTGAAAGAATTTCTGGGTAAGTTTGTCATTGTTTACCTAGATGATATTTTGATCTTTAGTAAGACATTGGATGAGCATATGATGCATATTCGTATGGTATTTGAGAAGTTGAGAGAAGAGAAATTGTTGATTAATTTGAAGAAGTGCAGTTTTGTGAAGAAAGAGTTAGTGTATTTGGGATTTGTAGTTTCAGCAGAAGGTCTAAAAATGGACCCAGAGAAGGTACAGGCTATCCTTAAATGGCCTACTCCAAGGAGTGCTACTGAGGTAAGATCTTTTCATGGTTTGGCTAGCTTTTACAAAAAGTTTATCAGAAATTTTAGCAGTATTTGTGGACCCTTGACTGAAACAATGAGAGGGGATAGAAAAGAGTTTAAGTGGACTAATGGGGCAGAAAAGAGTTTTCAATTATTGAAACAAAAAGTTACAGAACAACCTGTTTTAGCACTTCCAGATTTTAATAAGGTGTTTCAAGTAGATTGTGATGCTAGTGGTACTGCAATAGGAGCTGTTATGAGCGAAGAAGGTAAACCTGTTGCTTATTTCAGTGAGAAGTTAAATGATGCCAAGAGGAAATATTCTGTTTATGATCAAAAATTTTATGCTATAGTTCAGGCATTAAAGAAGTGGACACATTATCTGCTTCCTAAGGAGTTTGTTTTGTACGCTGATCATCAAGCTTTGCAATATTTGAATAGTCAAGGAAAATTGAATCAAAGGCATTTGAAATGGGTTGAGTTTTTGCAGAGTTATACATTTGTTTTGAAACATAGGAGTGGAAAGTCTAATAGGGTTGCAGATGCTCTTAGCAGAAGGCAACTATTGCTGACAGAAATGCAGATTGAAGTGGTTGGATTCAAGGAACTCAAGAATTTGTATCCAGAGGATCCTGATTTTGGTGAAGCTTGGAAAGCTTATGCAGAACCTGTTACTCTAGACAGGATGAAATGGTTGGATTTCATCATCAAGATGATATGCTATTCAGAGGGAGTCAGTTGTGCATTCCACGAAGTTCTATGAGGGAGAATCTCATCAAGGAGAAGCATAGCGGAGGATTGGCTGGACATTTTGGTCGTGACAAAACCCTTGGTTTGGTTAGTGAGAATTATTATTGGCCACAGTTGCAGCAAGATGTGAAGAAGTTTGTATAGAGTTGCAGAGTATGTCAGATGGCAAAAGGAGTGAAGTAGAATACAGGGTTGTATCAGCCATTACCTATACCAGAGAAGCCTTGGGAGGATATCAGTATGGACTTTGTTCTTGGTTTACCGAGGACACAGCGGGGACATGATTCAATTTTTGTAGTAGTTGACAGATTTTCAAAGATGGCACATTTCATTCCCTGCAAGAAGACGAATGATGTTTTTCATGTAGCAGAATTGTTTTTCAGAGAAGTAATGAGACTTCATGGTTTGCCAAAGACCATAGTTTCAGATCGGGACACTAAGTTTGTTGGATATTTTTGGCGTACGTTGTGGAAGAAGTTGAAGACAGATTTGAAGTTCAGTTCATCACATCATCCACAGACTAATGGACAAACAGAGGTGGTGAATAGGAGTTTGGAAAATTTGCTGAGATGTTTGGTTGGAGGTAAGCCAACAGGATGGGATTTGATTTTACCACAGGCAGAATTTGCATACAATAATTCTGTCAACAGGAGCACTGGTAAATCACCATTCCAGATTATATATGGAAGTAGTCCAAGAAATGCATCTGAATTGAGGAAGATAGATAAAGGAGAAATAAGTAGTGCTGAAGCTGAAGATTTTGCAGAACACTTGAAGAACATCCATGAAGAGGTGATGAAGCATATTACCAAGATGAACGCACAGTATAAGGCTAAGGCAGATGAGAAAAGGAGGTATAAGGAATTTTAGGTTGGTGATGAAGTCATGGTTCATTTGCGGAAGGAGCGGTTTCCAGTTGGTACATATAACAAGCTGAAAATGAAGAAGTTTGGGCCATGTAAGATACTGAAGAAACATGATTCAAGAAACGCATATGAGGTAGAATTGCCTACTGAGCTAAATATTTCACCAGTGTTTAACATTTCAGATTTGACAGAGTATCATGAAGGAGGTGTTGAAGATGAGATCACAGCAGCACAGTGGAGTATTCCAGCAACTAGTTCAGACACTAAGGAGATCGAAGATATATTGGACAGTCGTGTTGCCAGAAGCACAAGGAACAGGACATATGAAGAATATCTGGTCAAGTGGAAAGGACGACCTGTTGAAGATTCATCATGGCTGACAAAGGAGGAGGTTAGCCGTCTTGGCTTTCCTCTGCACACCTGAGTCGTGACAGGGTCACTTCTCAAATTACCCTGGGTGTCTGATGCAGGAGCATCCTGGGTGTAAGAGCAATCTTGCATCACCCAAAAAAAAAATATTTCTATTTTTATATTCAATAAGGGCTATTTTGTGCAGAGCTGCTATTTATGGAAAGTTACTATTTTTGGTAATTTTCATATGTGCTCAGAATGATCTGATTTCTTTCTTGGAGGTTCATTTTGGTCATACAAGTCTGCCAGTAAAGTTTCATTGCCAGATCAAGTGTATATTGGAAGATATTGAAGATTTTCGGTATTGGCAGCAGGCGACAGAAACTTTGAACTCAATTTTGAAAGCTTTAGAGGCCCCGGATGAGGTTGAATTTTGGGCTGAATGAAGCTTTCTTAGTTGAAGCGTTGTAGAGCTCCTCGCGCCCTTTTCGAAATGGGGTTACAATAGTCAATCGGGTCAACTGGTGATGACTTATGGTCTTTGGAAGTTGGGTCACTTGAAATGGCGGAAAATGATTTTTCTTCAAAATTTCTGTTCGGGTTTCAAAATTTATTTTGAGCCGACTATGATGTAATGAAATGTAAAATAAAAATAATTCTAAGTTTGGTCGGCCTTATTGGCTAAAATTCTGGAACCTTCCCAGGCGGTGGAAAATTGCCTATATAAGGAAGGCTGTATTATTGTCTTAGGCAGTTCAGAATAGTTCTGGGTAGTAGATCTGGGTAATAGTTCGAGGTTTTGTCCTACAGAATATTGTAAGGGAATGCCCATGTGGCTTTGCATATTGTAATTCTGAAAGTTTGTAATTCCACATTTGTGGAGATAATAAGAAGCCAATTTTCTGTTCTTGCATATTGTTGTTGTTTCTCTATTTCTGTTATGTGTTTGTGGTATTGAGGGGAGCATCCTTCATCAAAAATACATGCCATTGGTTCAATTTTGTAAAAAAAATTACAAAACAAAAAAAAAGAAAAAGAAATGCTCATTTGTAATTTTTGTTAGCTGCGAAGAGCGCACCGTGTGCGAAGAGGGAAGAGGGCACTGCACTTTTTCTGTCAAGCTTGTAAGTTGTGATTAGGGCATCCATTTCATAGAGGTTGTGAGTGTTTTATTCAATTTTTTTATTAGTAATTGGTAGATTAAATGTAGATAACACCTTTATAACCTTATAACAATGTATCTTATAACCTTATTCATTCCAAGAAGTGCATCTTATAACAATGCATATGCAAATCAATTTGTAATTACTATGCATTAAACATGCTAAACTTATAAAGGTGTTATCTGCATTTAATCTGCCAATTTCTAATAGATTAAGCATATTATTACTATGCTTAATGTTCCATTTAAATGCATTTAACACAAAAAAAAAATTTACAAAACTGAACCAATGGCATGTTTACATCAAAGTTCTAATAAAACTCCCAACAATTCTTAAACATACTTTATCTGATATGATGAATTCTTAAACAATTAAGGTTGGAGTAGACATAGTTATCACACAGTTATTTGTGTGGTACAAGGAAGATTTGGCTAGGTCAAATCTTCCTTCGTGTTAGTAGTCTACAAAATCATACCTTTATTAAAAATTCATCATATTATATAAAGTAAGTTTAAGAATTGTGGGGACTGGTCCTTTTGGTGTGTATTAAAGAGAATAGAATTTTCAGCATATTATTATCATTCTATTTCTTTTTTGTAAACATGTCATTGGTTCAATTTTTTAATTTTTTTTGTATTAAATGCATTTAAAATAAAGGTTTAATTCTGTAGACTATTGGTCAAAAAAATCTTCATTGTCTTCTAATTGTATTCTTTATATACTAGCATGTATTAATTGGCTGACAAATAAAGAAGTATTTAGAAAATTAGAAGACAATGAAGATAATTTTAAATGCATTTAACACAAAAAGAATTTACAAAACTGAACCAATGACATGTTTACAACAAAGAAATAGAATGATAATAATATGTTGAAAATTGTATTCTATTTAATACACACCAAAGGACCAGTCCCAACAATTCTTAAACATACTTTATTTGATATGATGAATTATTAAACAATTAAGGTTGGAGTAGACATAGTTATAACACAATTTTTTGTGTGGTACAAGGAAAATTTGGTTGATTAAGAGTGAGGCCTTATTTAGAATCTCATGAGTTTTGTACTACACATGCAACATATTGTGAGTTTGAATAGAGTTCGTGCCATGTGTGATAGAACCTACTTTATCTAATATGGTGCATTGTTAAACAAATTAAGGGTGGACTAGTTATTACTTAGTTTTTTATGGGGGACAATGAAGATTTGTCTGAAAAATAGTAGGTTTTCTTTAATATCTCATGAATTTTTACCACATATGCATGAAAATGAATATGTTATTTTTCATCTCCAATTAGTTAATGGTTTATAAAAACTCTGAAAGTATATTTAGGAGTTCCCTAATTGTTTAAGAATTCATCATATCAGATAAAGTATATTTAAGAATTGTGGGGACTGGTCCTTTGGTGTGTATTAAAGAGAATATAATTTTTAGCATATTATTATCATTCTACTTCTTTGTTGTAAACATGTTATTGGTTCAGTTTTGTAATTTTTTTTTTGTGTTAAATGCATTTAAAATAAAGGTCTAATTCTATAGACTATTGATCAAACAAATCTTCATTATCTTCTGATTGTCTTCTTTATATACTAGCATGTATTAATTGGCTGACAAATAAAGAAGCATTTAGACAATCAAAAGACAATGAAGATAATTTTAAATGCATTTAACATAAAAAGAATTTACAAAACTGAACCAATGGCATGTTTACAAAAAATAAATAGAATGATAATAATATGCTGAAAATTATATTCTGTTTAATATATGCCAAAGGACCAGTCCCAACAATTCCTAAACATACTTTATCTGATATGATGAATTCTTAAAAAATTAAGGTTTGGAGTAGACATATTTATCACAAATTTATTCCTACATATTTATAGAAAATAAACTCAATTTATTATAGGTCTGCCCATTTTCCCAACTAGTATGAGCTATTTAGGAGAAAAAAGATCACTAGATGGGTTGAAATGGGTTTGGATGGTTGCCTCTTGACAGTCAAAGATGTCAAACTCTACCTGAAGGCAGCCAAATCCAAGCCCATTTTGATTATTTATAGTTAAGTACAGGTTAGTCTATTCATCCACCCAAACCCAACAAAGGAGAATGAAGAACTACAAAAAGGTCCTCCTAGTCTGAGATCTATAAATCTAATATACTATAGTTGGTTGAGAGTCATTTGTCTTAGATGATATTATTTAGCTATACTCTTCCTTCTATCATTGGTCAAGCCCTTTATCTAGAGAGGACTTAAGAATATTCTGTAATCTAGCAATCTACTATGTAGTAAGTATCCTAGCCAAATTCAGCAAAAAAAGTTGGAGGACCTTAAATGACTAGGTAATGCCCAAGTACAATTTTTAGAATGGAAACATTTTAGTCCAATTCCAATTCTGAAATACCATTATCATAGATGAATTTACTGATTTTAAATATTTGATGTTATATTCATACAACATCGACTTTCAATTTACCATGTGTATTCATTGCTACATTGTATTATTTTGTACTTGAATTTAATCAAACTATGTTCTAGTTCAAGTTGCAGAGGCACTTGGTATAGGGAAAAAATTTCTATTTACAAGGCATTCCATTGGAGGTGTAATTGCCACTTTGGCCACACTGTCAATTTTGGAAAAATGGGGTATGGAAGCCCCTATTTCCGCCACACTGATTATTGCTATAATTGTTTATAATATATACAACTGAATAGAACAGTGACCAAATTTACATCATGTATGCCTATATCAAAACTTGCAAGCCCCAAGCAGTGAGTAAACAAGTAATAAATGGATGCCCTAGCTTAAAACAAGTGAAATACAATTCAAAAAAACCAATATAATATTTAAACAAATAAAAAATGAATAAAACACTCACAACCTCTATGAAATGGATTCCCTAGCTTTAAACAAGTGAAATGCGATGATAAAACCAAATAAAAAAAAAGATATGGCCAAGTTTTGGCACGCAAGAAAAAGTGTAGTTCGGGCCTACCTCGAATCCTTGTAGAGTTAGGGCCAAGTTTGCGCACATAATAAAAAGTTTAGTGCCCTCTTCACGCATGCAAGAAACAGTCCAGTGCCCTCTTCGTGCATGGAAGCATAAGTCTAGTGCCCTATTCCCTCTTCACAGCCCGCAAGCAAAAGTCTAGTGCCCTCTTCCCTCTTCACGCATGGTACCCTCTTCTCAGCTCGCAAAAATTACAAATGAGCATTTTTTTTTCCTTTTTTTGTTCATAAGCACGTAGGTATCAAAATTACGATAACACTATCGCTATTACAATACCCTTGGACACACTTGTAAAAAAAACACACAAATGGTACTACTATCAAAATTGCCATCAAAATTCAACCCCAAATATTGTAGTTTGTTTTTAAAGAGTTCAAGGCAAAAGTTGAAAAAGAAAGCAGATATTATATCTAAACATTGAGAACCAATCAAGGTGGAGAGTATATCTCAACTGATTTTTAAGAATTTTTACAAAGAAAATGGCATAAATAAACAATTTACAGCAAGGTTTACTCCTCAACAAAATGGAGTAGCAGAGAGAAAGAATAGAAAAATCACAGAAATAGCATGTAGTATGGTAAAAGAAAAACACTTACCAAATGAATATTGGGCTCAAGCAGTTGCATGCTCAGTATATATTGAATAGGTGTCTAACAAAAGTAGTGATAAATAAAACACTAGAAGAACCTTGGAGCAAAATGAAGCATAACATATCACATTTGAAAGTTTTTGGATGTGTGTAATACTCATTGATACCTCAAGAGTTGAGAAGAAATTTAGATGACAACAAAGAGAAATACAAATTTGTGGGATATAGTGAACACTTGAAGGCATACAAGCTATATAATCCCTTTACAAAGAAGATAATAATAAGTCATGATGTTGAATTTGTTGAAGAAGAGGCATGGGATGGAAGCATAGAAAAAATAAAATAAAAGTACACCTAGTGTTCTACAAGAGAATGAAGAAGATGAAATTCAGGTTGAAAATCCTCCTACACAATAAAATGCACCTACAACACCTTCAAGAGAACCTAGCACTCCAAATCCCACTACTTCAACAAGTAATAACAGCAACGACTCTTCTAATCCAACACTTACATCTTTAAGGTCAGAGTCTATAAATGCATCAAAGAAGACAAGAAATCTTAGGGAGATTTATGATCAAACTCAATGATGCAGGAGCATCCTAGGTGTAAGAGCAATCTTGCATCACCAAAAAATATTTATGTTTTTGTATTCAATAAGGGCTATCTTGTGCAGAGCTATTATTTATGGAAACTTGTTCTTTTTAGTAAGTTGGTCATAAATCTCATAATGTTTTGATTTTACATGCAGAGGTTCATCTCAGCCATATCAGCTTGCCAGTAAAGTTTCATGGCTAGATCAGGTCTAGTTTTCAAGATATGGAAGATTTTTGGTATTGGTAGTAGGGTACAGAAACTTTGAACTCAATTTTGAAGGCTTTAGAGGCTCCGTATGAGGTCAAAAACTTAGATGATAAGCACTTGCATGAGTCAAGCCTGTAGAGCGCTTCGTCACCTTTTCGAAATGGGGTTATAATAGTCAATCGGGTCAACTGGTGATGACTTATGGTCTCCGGAAGTCAGGTCACCTGAAATGGCAGAAAATAATTTTGCTTCAAAATTTCTGTTTGGGTTTCAAAAGTTATTTTGAGCCAACTCTGATGTAATAAATTGAAAAATAAAATAATTCTAAGTTTGGTCAGCCCTAAGGGCTAAATTTTGGGAACTTTCTCGGGTGGTGGAAAATGCCTATATAAAGAAGGCCCATAGTGTTGTCTAGGGCAGTTATGGGTAGTAGTTCTGGGTAGTAGATTTGTGTATTGATTCAAAGCTTTTCCTACAAAATATTGTAAGGGAATGCCCATGTGGCTTTGCCTATTATAATTCTAAAAATTTGTAATTCCACATTTGTGGAGATAATAAGAAGCCAATTTTCTTTTATTGCATATTGTTGTTGTTTCTCTATTTTTGTTATCTATTTGTGGTATTAAGGGGAGCACCATTCATCAAGTGGTATCAGAGCAGGAGTTTTTGAGTGTGTAAATAGATCACTGACTATGAGGTAGTTTGCACCAGGACCATGGTTAGGGTTTTAGCGCACATCACGAAAATGCCTCCACGAAGGGAACGTGGCTAAAGAGCTAGTGTTGTAACAACTGAGGCTAGAGCACTCCAAAGACAAGTGCGAGCATTGCAAGAAGAGATTCATAGATGAATGAATCTTAATGTCAGAGATGAAAGTGAGGATGAAGGCGAAGAACGAAATGATGATCAAGAAGAAGAAGAAGGTGAAATTTTGAATCGAGAAGAAGAAAAAATTTTCCAGGCCATTTCCAAGATTGGAAAAAGACCTAAGATCAAGGTTCCTGCATTTTTAAAAAATTTTAACCCAGAAGAATTGATCGACTAGATCAAAGAATGTGAAGAATATTTTGAGCATGAAGATATTAAGGATCCTAATAGGGTCAAATTCACGAAGGTCAAACTGAAAGGTCATGCGAAGATCTGGTGGCAAGAGATTCAATTCAAGTGAAATAGAAGAGGGAAAGGTAAAATCACAAGATGGGATCAGATGGTGGATAAATTGAAGTGATAGTTCATTCTTATTGATTGTGAGCTTGACCTACTAAAGAAGATGAAAAGTTTGAAGCAAGCAGGAAGATCTGTTCAGGAGTATACAGATGAGTTCTATCGAATCCTCATCAGAATAGGCCATGCGGAAGCTGATAAGGAGAAAGTTTCTTGTTACCTTAATGGGTTGAGGCCAAGCATTTAGGAGGACCTGAATCTAGTTTGAATGAACAGTATTGAAGAGGCATACTAGTTTGCCCTAAAAGTGGAGGAAAAGTAGAACAAGAAGTTCGAGAGTAGACAAAATGGAAGAGGTTGTGATGGACGGTCATATGGAGGCTGAAATGAAGATTTGAAAAAGAAGAATGAGGCTAGTAGTAGTCAAAATCAGAGAGAAAACAATTCTAATCATTTCCAAGATCAAAATAATAGAGATCAGAGAGGAGGAGGAAGAGGACAAGGTTCAGGAAGAGGAGGCTTCCATGGAACATGTTTTCACTGTGGAGAAAAAGGTCATAGGGCATTTGAATGTCCTCAATGCCAAGGAAGGATAGATAGGAGGAATGAAGGCCAAGCCAAAGTTGTACATGTACATGAAGATGCTAGATCATCAAATTCAGAAGATGTTGAAAGAGGAGAAACATTGATTAACAGAAGAGTCCTGCTGAGTGGTGAGAATTAACCTAAACAAAGGAGGAGCCTATTTCACACTAGATGCAAGTGTGAGGGAAAATGTTGTGATGTGATTATTGATAGTGAAAGCACTAACAATTTGGTGTCAGAAGAGATGGTGACAAAGTTGAAGCTCAAGAGACAGAAACACCCACATCCATATCGGATTGCCTGGGTGCAGGATGACCACAAGGTCATGGTCAGTGAATAGTGACTAGTAAATTTCAAGGTTGTTGGGTACAAAGATGAGGTACTATGTGATATCATATCTATGGATGCATGTCATATGTTGTTTGGGTAGACCGTGGCAGTTTGATAGATGTGTTGTACACGATGATCATGTGAATACCTATTCCCTGACAAAGGATGGAGTGTGACATAAGCTAAAGCCATTGAAAGAGACTGAAGAAAAGGTATGTGGTAATGCAAGAATAACATTTGTTGATGGAAGAAAATAACTAGATGGTATGAGGCATGAGCATGTGTGTTTTTCTTTAATTCCAAAAGCTAGTAAAGAAAAAGTAGAGGATGTACCTGTAGAGGTTGCAGATTTGTTGAATGAGTTTTAAGATATTGTATCTGATAATATACCTAATGGATTACCACTGGTAAGGAAGATCAGTCATCAGATGGATTTGATTATAGGAGCTAGTTTTCCAAACAAGGCAGCACGTAGAATGACACCAGTAGAAAGTGAAGAGTTGAATAGACAACTACATGAGTTATTGTAGAAGGGGTTGATTCAAGAGAGTATGAGTCCCTGTGCTATACCAGTGGTATTAGCACAAAAGAAGAATGGAGAATGGAAGATGTGTACAGATTCTAAAGCAATAAACAAGATCACAATCAAGTATAGGTTTCGATTGCCACGAATGGATGATATTATAGATTGTTTGAGTGGAGCTATGTATTTCTCAAAGATAGATATGAAAAGTGGATATCACTAGATTCAGATCAGAGAAGGAGATGAATAGAAGACTACCTTCAAGACAAAGGAAGGACTGTATGAGTGGCTAGTCATGCCTTTTGGGCTAACCAATGCACCGAGCACTTTCATGCAGCTCATGAACGAGGTTCTGAAATTTTTTTTGGGTAAGTTTGTCATTGTGTACCTAGATGATATTTTTATCTTTAGTAAGACATTGGAAGAGCATATGATGCATATTTGTATGGTGTTTGAGAAGCTGAGATTAATTTGAAGAAGTGCAGTTTTGTGAAGAAAGAGTTAGTGTATTTGGGATTTGTAGTTTCAACAGAAGATCTAAAAATGGACCTAGAGAAAGTACAGGCTATCCTTGAATGGCCTACTCTAAGGAGTGCTACTGAGGTAAGATCTTTTCATGGTTTGGCTAGATTTTATAGAAAGTTTATCAAAAAATTTAGCAGTATTTGTGGACCCTTGACTGAAACAATGAGAGGGGATAGAAAAGAGTTCAAGTGGACTAATGGGGTAGATAAGACTTTTAAACTATTGAAATAGAAAGTTACAGAACAACCTATTTTAGCACTTCTAGATTTTAATAAGGTGTTTCAAGTAGACTATGATGCTAGTGGTACTACAATAGGAGCTGTTATGAGCTAAGAAGGTAAACCTATTGCTTATTTTAGTAAGAAGTTAAATGATGCCAAGAGAAAGTATTCTGTTTATGATCAAGAATTTTATGCTATAGTTAGGCATTGAAGAAGTGGAGACACTATCTACTTCCTAAGGAGTTTGTTTTGTATACCGATCATCAAGCTTTGCAACATTTGAATAGTCAAGGAAAGTTGAATCAAAGGCATTTGAAATGGGTCAAGTTTTTGTAGAGTTATACATTTGTTTTGAAACACAAAAGTGGAAAGTCTAATAGGGTTGCAGATGCACTTATTAGAAGGCAACTATTGCTGACAGAGATGCAGATTGAGGTGGTTGGGTTTAGGGAACTCAAGAATTTGTATCCAAAGGATCCTGATTTTTTTGAAGCTTAGAAAGCTTGTAAAGAACCTATTACTCTAGACAGAATGAAGTGGCTAGATTTAATCATCCAGGATGATATTCTATTTAGAGGGAGTCAGTTGTGCATTCCATGAAGTTCTATGAAGGAGAATATCATCAAAGAGAAGCATAGCGGAGTATTGGTTGGACATTTTGGTCCTGATAAAACCCTTGCTTTGGTCAGTGAGAATTATTATTGCCCATAGTTGTAGCAAGATGTCAAGAAGTTTGTACAGAGTTGCAGAGTATGCTAGATGGTGAAAGGAGTGAAGTAGAGTATAGGGTTATATCAGCCATTACGTGTACCAGAGAAGCCTTGGGAAGATATCAGTATGCACTTTATTCTTGGTTTACCAAGGAAACAGCGGGGACATGATTCAATTTTTATAATAGTTGACAGATTTTCAAAGATGGCACATTTTGTTCCCTGTAAGAAGACTAATGATGTTGTTCATGTACCAAAATTATTTTTCAGAGAAGTGGTGAGACTACATGGTTTGCCAAAGAGTATAGTTTCAGATAGGGACACTAAGTTCATTGGATATTTCTGGCGTACATTGTGGAAGAAGTTGAAGACAGATTTGAAGTTCAGTTCATCATATCATCCACAAACTGATGGACAAACAGAGGTGGTGAATAAGAGTTTGAAAAATTTGTTAAGATGTTTGGTTGGAGATAAGCCAACAGGATGGGATTTGATTTTACCACAAGTAGAATTTGCATATAATAATTCTATCAACAGGAGCACTGGTAAATCACCATTCTAGATTGTATATGGGAGTAGTCCCAGAAATGCATCTGAGTTGAGAAGGATAGATCAACGAGAAATAAGTAGTCTTGAAGCTGAAGATTTTGCAAAATATTTGAAGAACATCCATGAGGAGGTGAGGAAGCATATTACCAAGATGAATGCACAGTAAAAGGCTAAGGTGGATGAGAAAAGGAGGCATAAAGAATTTTAGGTTGGAGATGAAGTCATGGTTCATTTGTGGAAGCAAAGATTTCTAGTTGGTACATATAACAAGATGAAAAAGAAGAAGTTTGGGCCATGTAAGATACTGAAGATGTGTAATTCAGGAAATGCATATGAGGTCGAGTTGCCTACTAAGCTAAATATTTCACCATTGTTTAACATTTCAGATCTAACAGAGTATCATGAGGGAGGTGTTGAAGATGAGATCACAACAGTATAGTGGAGTATTCTAGCAACTAGTTCAGATACCAAAGAGATAGAGGATATATTGGATAGTCATGTTGGCAGAAGCATAAGGAACATGACATATGAAGGATATCTAGTCAAGTGGAAAGGATGACCTATTGAAGATTCATCATGGCTAAAAAATGAGGAGGTTAACCACCTTGGTTTTCCTCTACACACCTGAGACGTGATGGGGTCACTTCTCAAATTACCCTAAGTGTCTGATGCAGGAGCATCCTGGGTGTAAGAGCAATCTTGCATCACCCAAAAATATTTATATTTTTGTATTCAATAAGGGCTATCTTGTGCAGAGTTGCTATTTATGAAAACTTGTTTTTAGTAAGTTGGTCATAAATCTCAGAATGTTCCAATTTTACATGTGGAGGTTTATCTCAGTCATATCAACCTGCTAGTAAAGTTTCATGGCTAGATCAGGTCTATTTTTTAATATATTGAAGATTTTTGATATTGATAGTAGGGTACAGAAACTTTGAACTCAATTTTGAATACTTTACAGGCTCCGAATAAGGTTGAAAAGTTGGGTGACAAGTGCTTGCATGATTCAAGCCTATAGAGCACTTCGTGGCCTTTCCGAAATGGGGTTATAATAGTCAATCGGGTCAACTGGTGATGACTTATGGTCTCCAGAAGTCGGGTCACCTAAAATTGCAAAAAAGAATTTTCCTAAAAAAATTTTATTCAGGTTTCAAAAGTTATTTTGAGCCAACTCTGATGTAATAAATTGAAAAATTAAATAATTCTAAGTTTGGTCAGCCCTAAGGGCTAAATTTCTGGAACCTTCTTGGGCAGTGGAAAATGCCTATATAAAGAAGGCCTGTAGTGTTGTCTAGGGCAGTTCTGGGTAGTAGATCTGGGTACTTTTTCGAGGCTTTGTCCTACAAAATATTGTAAGGGAATGCCCATGTGGCTTTGCCTATTGTAATTCTGAAAGTTTGTAATTCGACATTTGTGGAGATAATAAGAAGCCAATTTTTTTTCCTTGCATATTGTTGTTGTTTGTCTATTTCTGTTATGTGTTTGTGGTATTAAGGGGAGCACCCTTCATCACTTAAGAAGCTAAAAACACTGATTTTTGTTGTGATTTTGCATTTTTAACACAATCTGATTCAATTTATTTTGAAAAAGCCATAAAAAAAAGGCAAATAGATTGCATCCATGGATGAAGAAATTCAGTCAATAGAAAAGAATGAAACTTGAGATCTAGTAGAACTTCCTAAAGGCAAGGATGTGGTTGGAGTTAAATGGGTTTATAAGATAAAGTATAATGTTGATGGAAAAGTAGAGAAGCACAAGGAAAGACTAGTGGAAAGAGGTTTTATACAACAACTGGGTATAGACTTCAATGAAACATTTACACCCATGGCAAGATTGGATACAATAAGAATGGTCCTATTTATAGCAGCTCAAAACAAATGGAAAGTTTATCAAATGAACATCAAATCAACATTCTTAAATGGCATTTTTGAAGAAGAGGTGTATGTAGATCAGCCATTTGGTTATGAATTTTTGGGACAAGAACATAAAATATGCAGATTGAAAAATGCATTATATGATTTGAAACAAGCTCCTAGAGCTTGGTACACTACGATAGATTCTTATTTTGTGAATAATTTTTTAACAAGTTGTCTGACAATGAACCAACTTTGTATGTCAAAGTGAATGTTGAAGGAGAAATTTTGATAGTTTGTTTGCATGTAGATGATTTGATATTCACAGGCAATATGTCAATTAGCTCATTCAAGGCAGCCATGAAAAAAGAATTTGATATAACTAATTTGGGCCTCATGAGATACTTTCTTGGCATGGAGGTAAGTCAAAATGATCAAGAAATTTTCATATGTCAAAGAAAATATGCTAATGATTTGTTGAAAAGATTTAAGATGACAAATGTGAATTCAGCCCCTACACCAGTTGTATTCGGTTTGAAGCTTAGTAAGGATGATCAAGGTCCAAGTGTAGATGCAACTTTATCTAAAAGATTTGTGGGTAGCCTCATGTATTTAACCTCCACAAGACCAGATATCATGTTTGGTGTTAATCTTATGTCTAGATAAATGGAAAAGCCAAAGGAGTCACATTGGAGAGCTGGAAAAAGAATCTTGAGATACATAGCTGGAACAAAGAATTTTGAAATTTTGTATAATTTTTTAGATGATTACAAGCTGATTGGTATACAGATAGCAATTGGGGAGGTAGCATGGATGATAGAAAAAACACTTTCAGATATATTTTCCATCTACGTTCTAGTGCTATCTCTTGGGCATCAAACAAACAACCAATTGTCACCCTCTCATCAGCTGAAGAAGAATATGTAGCAGCCACATCAGCATCTTGTCAAACAGTTTGGTTGAGGAGAACACTTTCAGATTTGGGGCATCATCAAGAAGAACCTATGAAAATCTATTGTGATAACAATTCAGCAATTGTCTTATCTAAAAATCATGTATTTCATAAATGGAGCAAACATATTGATACTATATATCATTTTATAAGAGAATTGGTAAGCAATGGTGACATATGTCTTCAGTTTTATAGGTCCAATGAAAAACTAGCTGACATTTTCACAAAACCACTTGCAAAGAATGTTTTTGAGCATCTTCAAGAAGGAATTGGTATTGCAGAGATGCATTGCAGTGAAGATTAAGGGGGACTGTTGGTTGGCATGGACATACAGGTGGAATATTTAATCTTCTCTGCTGTCGTAACTCAACTACTCCACCCACCACATTTACTTCAGCTTTCTTCTCTTTCTTCATTCTTCTTTCTGATGTATCTAGACTCTTCTTCTAGGGTTTTGTGAAAGACTCTTCGGTAGCTAAAAACTCTAGCTTTGAACTCAAATACTCTATTTTGATGCAGATTGAATACTCTTTTATGAGCACTGGCAGCTCTGTAAAATTCAGACGGGCATTAATATAAAGATCTATTTGTTGAAGCTTAAAAGGTCTTTCTGTTGTTTTTTGTTATGTGTTTATATATCTGCAATTTTGTGTGTTTGTTCTGTTTCTTTCTCCAACACGCTCTTGGGTTGTGTTTCCAATGTTCTTTTATTTTCCGATCAGTGTTCAGGCAATGAAAGCATTCAGATGAACATACACATAACTGAAGATAATTTTTCTTTGCACTCAAATTATCCAAAGAATAATAATACGAATAACCGTACCTTCTCACTTATTGCATTTTGATCCAGGAGAGTGTCTATCGAAATGCTGAACACAATATACACAGATTCAAAATATTTTTTCTCCATTTACTCTATGTTCATTGTATTTTGTCTGAAGCTTCTGATTTTGTAATTTCATATTGATGAACTATTTTGGCACCAATGAATCCTTGTATGAGGAGCTCTGGTTTATTAGATTGGGTCCACAACACTACCATTCAGGGAAACAGCCTTATCTGACTTCCAGGTGAAGAAGCATTACGTTCTCCTTTCTTTATAAATTGAAGATTGAACGAGTAATTTAACAGAAAAGAATGTGATTGAAGGCATTTGGAAAATTTGTAGGCATTCAACCGCATGCTACCTTAGACCACTTCAATTTGTCCCAGAGCATGGAAGAAGTGTATGGAGGATGGCTCAGTTGCAGAATAGTGTAATGTCTCAATCTATAATTAAAACTGAACTTGGTATTCTGTTGTAACTTGTAAGGTGCACTTTATTAAAATGTTTGCAAAAGACACTATCTTAAGAAGTAGCTATGGTTATTCATGAAGCTAATCCTTACTCTTAAAAGGATGCCGAATAGTTTTTTATTTGCTGTTGTTACAGAGTACAGTAGATTTTAGAGCCTTTGGAGAAGTTTGTTTCAGAAAATTTGGGGACAGAGTGAAGTACTGGAAGACTATCAACGAGCCAAATGCATTTCCCACTTTAAGTTATGACATTGGCTGGTGACCTCCAGAATGTTGTTCTTATCCATTTGGATATTTTGGCAACGGCAGTGCCAGATATTCTACTATAGAACCATACATTGTTGTTTATCATGTTCTATTGTATCACGCACAAGTAGTTGAGCTCTACAAAAAAAATTTCAGGCTGTAAACTTTAACATTGAATATAGGGCAATATTTGTTCAAAGGGAAATTTTTAACATCTGTAAGTAGGTAAGATAACTTTAGAAATGGCTCAACTAATCACCCTTTGGTTGAGCCCTAAACTCAGAAATAGATAAGGCCTTAAGGACTATAAACTCATTCAACCGAAGTTTAGGGCCTAAAATTTCCAGCAAAGCAATTTCCTTTCTAATTGGCCTAGAGGTTGCATAAATTTATTGTTGAATAGCTTGATCATTTTGTTATATATGCACGCCAATCAAAAGGGTTTATTGGCTTAGCGATTGTGGCAATGTGGTATGTACCATTGACAAGTCGTTCTGGACTGGAGGCTGCAGGAAGGGCTGTGCTGGCAATAAGCATTAAATATGAGCTTAGAGTGGGGATGGGAATAGCATGAAGCTGTTCATTGAATTCCTTGTCCTATCGTGCCTTGTCTGTTCTCTCCCATTTTTGTAGTCTGAATGTAATTTGAATGTGTAATGGCCATCTGAATATGTCTCTAAGGATCTAGAGCCTATTATGCCAGTGCCATTTCAACATATAAGTCATGCTGGGTATAACAGTGGTCGTGGTGATGGGACAACAAATGAGCATACATGTTATGGAGGGAAGTCAGAGCTCCGGATGCACGTTTAGGCCATATCCTGATTGCACAGGCTAAAATCTTTATTCCTCTTCTTAGTCTGCTGGAAGGTTGTTTAAACCTACTAATCTTGAAATTTTATTGAAGCCGTGTTCCTTTTTCTCAAATAATGATATTATGAATCGGTTTATTTCTGGTATTAATTTATTTGCTTTCATTTTTCACTGCACTGCAAAGCTTATTGAAATGGTTTTCATTGAGCAATTAGGTCCCACCATAATCCCTATTATCCAAAACCCACCAGAGCCCCTATTATCCAAAACCACTCTGCCGGTAGCATTATACAGGAACTAAACTGCACTGTAGACCTTGTTATATATACCAAATTTTCAAGGATGTAACTTTTCAGCTCTCCATTTGAACATTAAAACTGATAAGGCATGGTCTATAATGCTGTGAATCCATGAAATAGGTTATATCATGTAACAGTTTCATAGATTTCTTTATATGAAATTTTCAAGGATGTAGCTTTTCAAGTTTCCAAATATGAATGATCTGAAATGTTAAGATTTGCTTTTCAGAATTCATTAGAGAACTGTTGGTTTAGACGGGCTTAATTTATTCATTTCACTTCCCACTGAACGGATGTTGTAGAAAAGAAGAAACATATAAGGTCAATAAATGAGAATTTAGATGTAATAAAGTTAATTTTGACCGATATGTAAAACCTAACTTCATTTAGAAAATAGCTTGGAAGCTTTATCTATAAGAAAATCTTAATTTGTTTTTTTTTTTTTTTTTGATGAATAGAGGCCTTCACTATTAATAGAAATATTAAATTACAATATTGACAAAAAAAGGGGTCGGGGGAATGAATCACCCCGCAAGTTCATGTGGCAGTAAGGCCGGGAACAAACAACTATTCATAAAAAAAAACTATAAAACCAGAAACCCTCAAGCTGCAAGAGCAGTAGCAGAAGAGGGAGGAGGATCTTTGTCATTCGAATTGCCCAAGACAATGGGCTGAGGACTCTGATCAAGAATGGCCCAGTCATCTTCAAGATCTTTTTCAACTTCTTCTTCCTCCTGCCTGGGTGAGATAGCCAGCGCCAGGCAAGAGAACTTTCCCTGATTAACAGGAGCAGAGGTTGAAGGCCGAGCAAAAGCAACAGCAATGGAAGCAAGCATAGGAGGCCACCCAGAGCCCGCATCCCTCCGTGGAGGAGGGGAGGCAGAGTGGTGACACCACCACTGCGGAGTCCTGAGTGTCTGGCAGAGGAGCTCTGGCTACGAGGTTGGCCTTGGGGCGGCATATGGTCAGCTGAGAGAGAATCTAGAGGCACCTAGGCAATAGTGCAAAGAGCATTTCCCCAGTGCTAGAGCAACTCCTGTAAGTGGGCAACCTCTAGGGCCACCTTGTCAGCTTGCACCTGGATCTACATCATTACATTGTTACAAATACAAGCTTTATCAAAAAGAGAGACATGATTATCTCGACAACTATGAGAAAAAAGCATAATGTTTCTATCTTTCCACAGAGTAAACAAAATTTCCACCCGAAAAGAGTGTCATATTTGGGTGAACTGGGAAGGCATTCTGGGAGAGTCACCGAGAAGAACCATGTGCCAAAAAAGGGCTCTAGCCTAAAGGGAGCAAAAAAGTCATGAATCCAACTCCATTAGTTTTGAGCATGATGACAAAACTAGAAAATATGCATGAGCATCTCTGAGTGACCACAAAAAGGGCATTTAGGGTTACGAACCCCCATATGCCTGAGCCTAGCTCCCAAGGGCAAGCCATGGTATAACAAATACTAGGCAAAATGAGCAATTTTAGGCTCAATAACAACATTCCAAATGATGCAAAATCTCCACCCTCAGCTCTTCTAAGAAGAGGAAAGATGCCAGCGGTGATTGAGAGTGTCAATCATGGGTAAATGAGGCATAAGCCAAGAATACCCAAGCTTAGGCTTGTAACTAGTGAATGGAGTGGTAGGATACCACTTCCAGTCTTTCCACCATGGTCTGACAAACTAAATTCTCAACTTATGCAAGAGGTGAGGCGGAATGGTAGAAACCAGCAAGTCGAAAGTCTGACATTCTGGGTGGATGAGCCGAAACTAAAATCAGAGGTCATCCCAGGATCAGAGACTCATGGTGGCTCTAGAGAAGACATCCTTAGGGGTTTGAATGCCATGCTTATGAAACTGAAGAGCACTAACCCCTTAAATTCTGGCAAGAGGAATCCCTTGTTGGGCAAAAAGAGGAGACCACCAAATGTTCTACTGGTTGAAAGAAAGACCATCACGAAACCCATTCCCAGCCCACCGAAGCCAACGCTTGATAGACTCCCAAGCTTTCCAAATACTTTTGGTGACAAAAGTACCCTGGATTTGGACATGATCCCTCATAACCAGCAGGGTTTGAAAGCCAATCCCCTTCCAGGCACGCTTGTGAAGAGGAAATCCTAAAGAAATGCAGTGACGAAGAAGAATTTTCTAGGATTCCTCACCAGTGACGCACCATACAACCCACTTGGCACAAAGGGCATGCCCTTGCTTCTGGGTATCAATTAATCCAAGCCCACCAGAGGACTTTGGAAGACAACAAAAGTCCTAGGCAACTCTGTGAAAGCCCTGGTGATCAATGCCAGAGGCCCAGAGAAAATCCCGAAGAAGTTTCTTGAGTCGTTTGTAAGAAGCTTTGGAAGGGGCCCAACATGAAGAGTAATAAACATGCATAGCGGCTAGAACATTGGAGCAGACCTAGAATTTTCCTGCGAGGGAGAGTGGCTTCATGATCCAATAGGTAAGATTTTTTTCAATTTTAGTAAGCACTGCAATCCATAGATCAGTTGGATTGTCTTGAAAAGAAAAGGGGGATACCCAAGAACTAGAATATCTCCCCATGTTGAATTCTTGTCCAGCCAAACTGAGAAAGCCAGGGAGGTTTGCGAAGAGACAACTATCTGTAATAGAGGGTTTTATGCCACTAGATGGCTGAGCCAGAAGCCAAGAAAAAAGTGTCTAAACACTGCAAGGCTGCCTTGATATTCTCTTCATCCTCCGTCAGAGTGAGGAAGGAATCATCGATGAAATGGCCATTGAAAAGTTATTGAGAGGAATCTAGCAAGGAGATTCCCCTAACAATTCCCATGGAAATGGAGTGAGCTAGCAAATAACCAAAGCCTTCAGCCGCTAACACATAAAGAGCAGGAGCCAGAGGGTAACCCTGTCGAATGGAATGAAAAATCCCAAAGGTGGAGGACTGGCAGACATTGATGGTAATGCAAGTGGAGGCATTGTTGAGAGCATATGCACAGATTAAAGAAATCTTGGACCGAAACCCATAGCGTGAAGCATCACAAGGATAAAATGCCATTCAATATGATCGTAAGCTTTAGCAAAATCAATTTTGAGAAAAAGGGCTTTCTAGTGAGACTTAGGAGCCCATTCCATACCTTTCCAAATAGAAATGATGTTGTCAAGAATAAATCTTGAATTATTAAACCCTATTTTCTTAGGTCAAACAATTTGCAGAAGCATGTGTCAGATCTTGAGAGCCAGCACTTTTGTAATGATGTTGTAAGAGACATTGAGAAAAGTGATGGGTCGCTAGTTGCAAATATCTTCAGGATCCCCAGCTTTGGGAATGAATTTGATATTCCCTCAGTTGATGATATCCCCAAGAGACTAGGTATGAAAGGCTTCCAGGTAAACCTGGTGAAGATCCAGACCGATGGCACCCCAACGGGTTTTGTAAAACTCATAGGGAAAGCCATCACAACTAGGGGCTTTATCATCAGCCATGGCGAACACAGCTTCATGAAGATCCTACAAGGAAAGCAGTTGGTCACAAAAGACCCGCTAAGTAGGGGAGACACACTGAGGAACCACCACGATGCAATCCATGAGGGCTTTCTCGCTGGCAGGGGAGTGGCCCTAAGTAGCAAAGACTTGTTCATAGTGGCAAACAAATGCTTGCAAAACATCAGGAAGCTTCATGAAAAGGGAAGGACCTTCCTGGATTCTGGCTATGCCCGTACTAGTATGTCGAGGCTAGAGGGTAGTAAAAAATTCTTTAGAGACTTGGTCTCCAACCTTTAACCAGTGTAGCCGAGCTTTGATCTGGACTCCTCTAGCAGCATGGTTTTTGTCCATTTTCTTCTAATGACGTAACTTGGCAAGATTGATCTGCAACTCTTGATTGAATGGCTCCTGAGCTAAGGCTTTGATGGAAACACACAAAGCTTTGTTGTTGGCATCATAGGCTCTACAATGACAGTTGGCCAATTGCCTACCATAAATGTGCAGGAAATGAGTTGTATGCCTGATGGCGTCATTCCACCATTGAATCCAACTAGTCAAGTGGGTGGGTCTAGGGTCCAGATTCCAAACCCAATGAATGTGGGCCATAGTGGAAGGATGATGAAGGATAGAAGTATTAAAGTAGAATTGTGTGGTGGGAGGCCTAGCCTTAGCTATTTGCCAAACAATATTAAATTAGATGGGATAGTGGTCTGACAAGGTCACATCAACAAGAGGAAAGATAGGTAAGGCTTTCTTTTCAAAGAAGGAAAAAAAAATTGAGCCGAGATCATGGCACGATCAATCCTTTTATGAATTCTATTAGAGGAAGCCTTGAAATTAGACCAAGTGTGCCAAGCCCCATCAGAATGGCAGTGGCCCACATTGAGATCAAAAAGCCCTAATTTATTATGCATGTAGTACCAGGCTTCTCTTTCACCAGTTGTCCATCGAAATGGTACAAAACCATCCTTGTCATTCACCATCTCCACCATATTGAAGTCCCCACAAACAAACCAAGTTGTAGGTGGCAAAGAATCTGCAAGCCAATGCCACAGGTGAGATCTTTCAACAACAACATTGGGAGCATAAACATTAGCTATGCCGAAGGAATGATTCTCAATTATGAAAGTGGCCCAAACCACTCATTGCATGGGATCACAACCATGGCTAACCAGCAAAGAATGCCAATGAGGAGAGAGCAGAGTAACAAGTCCACCTCAGCCAGCCTTGTACTGAGAACAAAGAACAAGGCTCTTAGGCCAAATAACTTTACAAGCAACATCAAGCATGAAACCATAAATCTTAACTTCCTAGAGGCAAGAAACATCTAGGTGACAAAACCGCTTACGAAAATCCCTGATAGAATATTTTTTGTGTAGGTCTGTCAACCCACAAACATTCCATGAGATTTACTTCATGGAATAACAGTGTCGTCCATTCCATCCTCATCCCCAAGGGAGTCAAAACTATTAGACAAATATCCTGGGGCAAAACTAGACCTAGGAAAATCTAGAGTAATATGACGCCGCTTGTCTTGCATGCCATTGAATTTGGCCTTAGCACGCCCAGAAGGGCTGTGAGAGTGGTGGAAAGAGCTAGATGAAACAATTTCAGCAGCCATCTAGGGCATGCTGGCTGTAGGAGCAGAAACTTGGGTGGTGGAAACATTTTTCCCCTATTCATTAGGGTTTGAAACTTCGATAACAGGGGTTTGCAAGGAAACCATGTTATCAATGGGTGGCAGATGGGAGACAGGGGTCAAAACAAGCTGCTTGTGGGGCTTGTTACAGTGATCGACAGTGACCCATTCATCTTTTTTTCCATCTTCTTTTTTTCTAGCCTCAACCGGCTATGAACTAGCATCCTTGGGAGGAGGCTTGGTATGAGGCACTGCCAAGGGGTAGTCCTTATTCTTATGCTCCGCAGATTGACACCGATAGAAAGTATTGGGGAGATTAATATAGAGCACCTTCTGGCTAAAGGTGGTATCACCAACCTGAATCTCTATGGATTCTTTGAGGTCCCTAGAAAGGTCAACCTCAACACAGAGGCTCTTTTGGGGGTGCAGATTAAGAAAACGGTCATGCTTGAGACATATAACCCTACAAAGCTTCTGTGCTATGTCTTGCATGAAAGGCCAACAAGGTAAGGGAAGACTAGGGAACTCAACCCACACTAGGACCTTGAGCTTCTTGTCATCAGAGACAAAGAAGTCACGAGACCAGCACTGGAAAATTAATAGTGAGGCCCTGATATTCCAGGGACCTTTGGCATAGATAGCATCCACATGGGAAGGGTCAGAAAAGTGAAAAAGGAAAAAGCCTTTGGTAAGGCTCTGAATGCCTTCCAGGCAGATTCTGTGAGGAGTCTAGTTCTTTGCAACTCAGTCCTTGAGAACATGTTCAGGGGGGTTGCGACCCAAAAAATAGCCAATTAGGGTGTGTGATTCAATGCAAGTGCATGCATCATTGAATTCATTAATGGGTAAAACAATATCAGGCTGGGCCATACCTCATGGAATACTTTGGGTAAAAACTTGCGGGGGCATTTTCTTGGTGGCACCATTGCTATCCGAAACCACACTAGCACCAGCATCAACTACTTGGTGGGAAGTGGCCAGATACATATATATTAGGCTATTTCCTGCAATAACTGCGGTATGTGCGAAGGATGAAAATGCAGAGATGGACGCAAGGTGAAAAAACCCTAGTAGAGCATTTAATTTTCTTTTTTAATATATTAAGATTAATAAAAATGATTTGAAAATATTCTAGCATTTCAATGATGTTCCCGGGGATCAATTGTTAGAAAATTTCAAAGTTAGATCTAGTAACATGCATGCTATTATTAGAGACAGAAATAATCAAATTATTAATTATTAATTGCATTGATTAAGACATGTTCAAAAATAAAATATAAATATTTATGTCAAAACCTAATATAATAAGGATTTAAAATTGAAATTGAAATTTTTTTAAAAATAATACATAATCTAACTCTGAAGAATTTAAGGTTTGATCAATGCCTTGATTATATAAGAAAAGTGGAGGCATTTAAATTGATATTACTTAAAGCTTCTTATTGCTTTCAAATTTTTATATAATAAATAAAATAATTAAATTTATATTTATAATTTATTTATTTATATTTTATATATTTTAAGTAAATATTAAATTTTAATTATAAAAAAGTCTTAAAATTCTTCATTCATTTTTTTTTGTTGTAGTGCCTATGCAATTAGTATGATTATTTGACAAGTTTCGAGATTGATTTTGGAGAGGACAAAAATTTTAGAGTTCGGATTGAGATCTCACATTCAGTTTGCTTTGCATTCTTGATTTAGTATGTATCTGGAATCTGTTTCTATATTGTTGCTACTTGTGGATGGTTGAATGTGCTTGGAGTTTCCTGTTGTGTGTGCAGTTTTGATTAGTAAGTTATGATAAACAAAAAGAAATAAAATAATCTTTCAATGTAAAAAATAATGAAAAAAAACTAAATATTAAAATTATTAAATATCAATTTTCATCTTTTAATATAAAGTAATTATTTTGTTTGCCATCCTAAAATAATTTATTGTTTCAATAATGTAATTATATAAAATATGCTATTTAAAATTTCCATTATGTAAATATTATCTTATAAAATTAAATGTAAGTAATTTTCAAATTTCTATAGAATAATATACACCTAATTAAATTGAAATGTGATTTTTTATAACTAA